>PVKM010010098.1:0-35531 GCA_004027735.1 Carollia perspicillata | reverse complement strand
GGCGAGTGTTCCACGCTCTCTCGGATTTGCATCTCCCCTGCTGCCTCCCATACACAAACTGGGCCCCCCTGGCACTGATTCCCAGGTGGGCGGGCCTATGCATGCTCCAGGATCCTGTGAGACTCCCCAGCCACCTCTCCTGTGAGGCTGGGAGCCTCTCCTGGCACCTTTTCAATCAGTGTTTTTAGGCTTTATTTCCCGTCCCTGGGGCCCTGGGCTGTGCAGTCCGTCTCACTGGCCGCTCTTGCCTAGTTTATCTGTGTGCAAATGTGTGTCCGCGGTTGGCCAACTGCCCTGCGTGTCCTGTGTGCTCTGCTCCTCTCCTCCCTGTGTCTGGGGTCTGCAAGCTCTGTACCACCTACGCTCCCGGCACTCCCAGGTCTGGCAGCCACTGCATTTTCCTACTACGTTCCCTCTCCACCAGCTGCCAACTCCGCCCCTCTTACTGGTCTGGTTGAATGGTTGTCGGACTTCTGTAGTTCAATTTTCTGTGTTCTGGTTGTGTTATTGTTTGTAAATATTTGTTGTCCTTAATCTTGGTTGTGAGAGGAGGTACAGTGTTTCCACCTATGCCTCTATCTTGGCTGGAAGTCATCCAAATAGGTCATTTTAAATTTTCCAGTGCTACATTAAAATAATTGAAACAGGTGAAAATAATTTAAATAATATCTTTGAAATAACCTACTATATTCTTTCAGTATCTTATCAATACACAAAATTGATAAAATATTTTGCTTTTTTGGTACTAAACCTCCCAAATTCAGTGTGCATTTTATACCCACATTTCAAGTGCTCAGTAACTATTTTGTGTCTAAAATGTACTGGATAGTAAAAAACTAACCCATTGATGTAGTTCTATGTAAAGCACTGTCAGATGCTGAACACTTGATCTGTGTTTAGATTTTACAAAATTTGCAGTTTCAGAAGTAGGTTCACGTGCCCAAGTTGTTCCAAACATATGTAAATGTTTTTCAGTACTTAAATAACATTTTTTAAATTAAAAATAAAATGGTTAAGAAAATACAGGTGACCATGAAGGCACTATTTCTTACTAGGATGCTTTTAATAAAATAAACAAAAAATAAGATTTGGCAAGGATGTAGAGCTGATGGTTTTATAACATTGTAAATACAGTAAATACCACTGAATTTTACATTTTAACATGGCATGATGAATTTCACTTCAATAAATATAAAAATTAATTTAAATAAAATGAAAAATTTGGTGTCTTTGTTAGTAGTTTTGCTGAGAGTGGTAAGTAGCAATAGTTGGCTCTTGGCTTCCATGGTGAACAGTTATTTTATGGCAGTATGGTAATGTACAGAAGATGAGAACTTTAAAAAGAATTATTATTTTTTTGGTACTCAAAATATGTGTAGTAAGTTTAAATTCTAAGAACTCAAGAACTGTTAGTTGCTAAACTTCTCATGGTCAGAGTCTGGAGCTGAATATTGTTGATGCAGGCTCTCTGCAGACCATACTACTGATGGGATCCTTGTAGGGACTAAATGAAATATTAAGTTTGAAGTACTGGACATGGCCAGTTGATGCTTCTCATGGTTCCCACAGCACTCTGTGCTTTACCCCCGATTGTAGTCCTTTGAAGTTGTCACTTTATATGTGTGTCTTGCTGACCACGTGTAAGCACTTTGAGGGTGGGAACTGTATTTCAGTCATCGTTATACTTGCAGAATCTTGCATCATAGTGAGTGTAGAGTAGATAATTATCTGAACTAAAATATTTAATCATTCCTCTGCCTCTTAACTTAGTGGACACCCTAGAATGGGCAAAAATTTTTGTTAGTAATGCTGAGAGGGCCATTAGAGCCCATAAAACTGTCACTTGCATATCCAAGTAAAAAGAATAATTATTAATGACACTATATAAGGAGCTTGCTGTGAAGCATTTCAACCAGCATTGGTTTTATCAGATTCTATTAACAGCTCAGTAAAAGTATACTTTTGTCTTCAAAATGCATGGAAAGGATGAGTTAGGATAAACATTTAGATGTGCAGTGAAAGAGGAGGATCCCGGAGTGAGGGGGATAAGCTCCTTTTCACTTAGGCAGTTTCAGAGAGAGACTCTGCATAAAGTTAGGATCTCTACTAATACAGGGTTGTATTGTGTTTTTAGAAATTTAAAGTGGTAGAGTGCCTGTTTAAAGGAAGACCCTGGATGCATGTAGATTTTTTTGTGGTATTAGGTAGTTAGAGTGTAATATAAATTCAAACACCTAGGAATAACCTGATGGATATAACTGCATGGTTGGAGTTTGATTGTCAGGTCAGAAACTAAATAAAGTGGGTACATTATTAATAAAAAAGGCACCAGCAATTTAGCTGTGGATTTTGCTGTTTGGGGATCATTTTGAAAAGTGGTGTTCATTTTTTTAGCTTTTTTATTTCTTTTTAATGTGTTGATTTTGAGAGAGAGATCAGTTTGCCATTCAACTTATTTATGCATTCATTGGTTGGTTCCTGTATGTCCTCTCTGGGGATCAAACCTACAACCTTGGTGTGTTGGGACAGTGCTCTAGCCAACTGAGCTACCTGGCCAGGGCAAATAGTGCTTGTTTTAATTAACATTTCATTTGTTAGAAGACCTGCAAATATTATTTCCTAAGTTCTAACTTAGAAATCACACATTTGTACCTTAGCTAATTTGTATATTGTAATTTTAGTGCCATCCAAGCATTCTACATTTATTGTTGGAATAGCAGGTCATCCACCAGGTTGACTTAAATAGTTAACCATTTGTTTTCAACCATTTGTTGAAAGTGCAGAAAGCTAGAAAGGCAGCTTTTAATGGAACTTGTAGAGGGTTGCATAAGGCTGATTCTGAGCATAAGTCTTCTCTGAGAGGCTAGATCTAATAGTTTAAATGTCATTATTAACTATATTTGTTTTCTGTCCATTAGAACAGCAGGGAGTCTGCTGGAGATTTTGAAGTAGCATATATTGTAAGATAAAAATAATTTTAAAAAATCCAGGAATGCAGATAGTTGTCAGGTTACCCAATTCTTTGATGTAAAGCAGCTTACTGCTCCTCTTTAAAAACGTGTTTAATTCAAAACCAGATTTTTGGGGAAAAAGATTCCACTCTGTTTGTCTTGCATATCAGAGGGAAGAGCAGTAAACTGGGGAGGCTTGAAACTTAAGTTTTATTTTTTAGCTGTGCCACCACTTAATGTGCATTACTTTGGGCAACTTACAAAATGAAAGGGTTCTGGAATTAGTTCGGTAGCATTACTGATTTACTTCTGAAAAAAAAATCACTCACTCATATTGTGCTTGTTTCCTACTTAGCATCCCTGACATCCTTTTTTATTTTTATTTAGTGTGTTGTTGGTGGCTGCAATGCCAGCTTTGCTTCTCAGGGAGGGCTAGCTCGCCATGTACCCACACACTTCAGTCAGCAGAACTCCTCAAAAGTTTCTAGCCAGCCAAAGGCCAAAGAAGAATCCCCTTCTAAGGCTGGAATGAACAAAAGGAGGAAATTAAAGAACAAAAGACGGCGCTCATTACGTAAGTGTTTCTTTGAAAACCTGTGTATTACAGTTCTTTTGTTTATATCCCTGGGCTTTTATGCAAACTCAGTTTTTACTGTTCTTCAACTCAGCTTACCTGTTTTTGTTAACAGTAACAAACAGGATGCCTGTAGGACAATGTGAGAATTCAGGGATGAAGTTTTATCTGTAGTAGCTAAGAGAGTGTGAGTATATATGGTCTTTGAATACAAACTGCATAGAATTAGATTTTGAGGGCTACTTTGATTTCATCCTACCTTAAGAAAATTTAAAACCTGGCAGTGTTGGTGTTTCTGACAGTATTTTAAAGAAATTGAGCATGGTAAAGGTAAAAATCAAGTAAAAGTTAAGGAACCTATCTGCTCTAAAATGATGTGTGTGTGAATAGCAAAATTACTTGCAGTCAGTGTTTCAGCACTTAACAGTCTCTTGTAACAAACAGTTGTTATGTGCTTAATTACCAGCTTACGAGGTGTGTCCTCGATAATTAGGATAGAACAGAATTAGATAATAAGACTTGTAACTGTTGGGAGCAGGAATTGACTTTGAAACCCCAGAGCCTAGCACCGTGCCTGGTTCTTAAGGTCAACTGGTTGATGAAATATACCTTGAATGAAGAAAATACGGATTGAGCGAAGCTGTCATTGAGAAGGGAGGCCACTGCAAGAGTGAACTAGAAAAGGAAAAAAAAATGCATCCTACTTTTTCTCTTGGGATTTGAGTAGAGTGTAGGAGAGACTGCAGACACTAATCCACACTGTAAAGGAGACAGTTAACTCTAAAATACTGTAATGTTTTTGTTACTGCAAAGCTACAGTGGACAAATGAACAAACCACATGTGAAAAATAAACTCTCCTAAGTGCTTTTAAGTTTCTTTCTTGTTGTTGAAATCAAACATTTAATTTTCAACGTTGGCTACTGAATTTAGGTTGTGGAAGCGGTTATACTTCTCAGAAAAAAAGCATATTTGGAGAGCATGGAGAAAGTACACTTCCCCCCAGTAGTCACAGATCTAATAGGAAGGGGATTTGTTTCTCAGCATTAGGCAAAATCACGAGTTTTTTCTCCTATAAGTGTTTTTTTTCTTACTGATTTCCATTGTCATTATATTCTTAGTTTTATGGGTTTTACTATTTGTTACTAGTTGATATTTTGCTTATTTCCTTCTAGAAAAAAAAATGCAATGATAATTAGAGGTATCTAGGTTTTTATTTATGTGCCAGCTTGTGAAATCATCTCCCCACAACAGCTCTGGTGGATTTGTGTAGATGTTCTGACAACTCTCTGAGTGGTGGAGGTAAATTCATTCCACATAGTAGTAAATCAGAGTAGTGTGGCAAATCAGCGACATGTAATTCAGAATGTGCGGTACCAGGAAATTAAGCCTTTTCTTCTGTTGTCAGTAAAATTTAATTTTTAATTACAGATGATATTATAAAATTATATGTATTAATAAGCTCCACAGTTGTAAAACAGTGGATTTATCTTCCTTATTTTGGGCAATGTTCCAGTTAAGAATAAAAATGACACAATTTATAATAATATTAGTGGGATTAAAATTTAAAATTTAAAAATGTTCTTACCAAATTAAATCTTCAGTGTATAATTTCGTTGTGATTACACTAAGGGATTGCCTACTCTAGGTTGTGAATTTATTATTTTTTAAAAAGCAGTATACACTTACTAATATAAACTGCTTTATGACTTAATGGGGAACTTTTATAGGCATTTATTTTACTTCATCATAGTCTATAGATATTTTATCTCCATTTCACAAAAAAGGAATAGGCCAAGGTAGATTTAAGCAGGTTGCCCAAAATTACATAGCTGCTACTGGAGGAGTTGAGTCAGAAAGGATTTTGATGAACTCATTGGCGTTCAAGATATATTTATCATTTTCTTAGATTGTTTCTAGAAGTTATTTGTAATCAAGAAAATACTTGCAAAAGCCCCAAATAATATTACCACTGTTGAATTTGGAAAAATTTTGATTACATATTAGTATAGAATGTTCATGAAGTGCGTTCCATGTGTTTGGTTGTGGTGAAGGAGATCTCAGTGTGGTGCGCAGATGGAGATGGTTGTCCGGGTGGTGAAAATGCAGGGCGTTGCTCAGAAGAGGTAATGGAATAAAATATAAAACTACAAAAATGATAGCAGCTGAAGGTAGAATCATAAGGTTTAAAGGTAGAACTTGACTCACCAAGGGACCACATTAACCCACATTCACTCATTAGTTGGAATTCACCTTTTGTACATTCTTAATCTTGTCAGCTAGACTCTGTGTTTTGAAAGCAAAGAAAATCTTGGATTTTAACAGATTGATAGTTGATCATTATTTCAGTCTTTCTTACTACATGTTTTTGTGGAAAATGCACTACATAGCTGTTTGGCAGACTGTTACATTTATTTGAATGTTCTTTGTTTCTTTTGTGTTTTTAGCACGACCGCATGATTTCTTTGATGCACAAACCCTGGATGCGATAAGACATCGAGCCATCTGCTTTAACCTTTCAGCCCATATAGAAAGTTTAGGGAAGGGGCACAGTGTCGTTTTTCATAGTACTGTAAGTATTTGATTCCTTTTTTCAAATTATCTGTGTATGTTTGTGAAAATGTATATTTTCACTTTCATAATCGTATTTCTAAATTGCTCAAAATCAAAGAACATATAGTTTAACAAAAAACCTTTTGCTTTATCAGTGTTTTAAAAATTACTGTATATTATTGTTTATAAAGCAAATATTTCCCACAGTCAGACATTTTTATGATTAAATTGAATATATGTATTTTCATATAAGCTTAGAGTCCTTTTTATTTTTATATTTTATTTTTAATATTTTCCTTTTTATTGAATTTCTTGGAGTGATACTGGTTAACAAAATTACAGAGGTTTCAGGTGCACAGATCTATAACACATCATCTGTACACTACACTGTGTGTTCCCCACCCCAAGTCAGGTTTCCATCTTTACCATTTATCCCCTTTATTATCCTCCACCTACCCCTCAACCCCTGGCAGTCACCACAAAAATAGAACATTTTAGCCTTTAATTTGAGCTGTTTGGGATTATTGGTTTGGCAGTTGGGCCATTAGGCGTAGATGGTGTCTTTTTTTGACCTGGTTTCCTTGTTTATAGAATTAGAACATTAGACGCCTTTTAGTTTATATGCTATGTGCTGCGTGTGCCTTCCTTATACCAACAGAAATAAGATAATGGCTATCAAATTAAAGCTTTGTGAAAGAGGGACTTTTGTTCTGTTTTGTTCTGCCGGCGTATTCCAGGTTTCTAGAATTGTCCCTGACACGTACTAGGCACTGATTGTATTTGTTGAATGATAATGTTGGTTAACATAGAAAAAGAAAAGTATCAATTTTTAGAAAGCAATGCATAGAACATCTTTGGGTAACTAGGAGTTAATAAAGAGTTCTGTCACGTGTTCCTTGCCATTTTATCCAGTTATCTTTAAATTGCTGTAGTTGGGTGAAGGTAAGTTAGTAGAGATAAAAAATTTTTAAGACCAGACTCTTAGTGATTTGGATCCCTGGAAAAAGAGATTGTTTAATTTTGCTTGTTGAAATATCAAATGTGTACTAAATTAAAGTTTTATTTTTATAGTTCAATTAAAATTCATGAGAATTTAAGTATAAAAAGTTGATATTGATGTCAATATCTGTCCACTGGTTTGAATCTGTATTTTTTCTATTTTCTGTAGTAGGTTTTTTTTTTGGGACATATTTACTTTTTCTTCTGTGTACTTGGATCCTTTTATTTCCAAGTTTCCAATTTTGATTTTGATTTTCAAAATTAGAGGCAAGAAATGAAAAGATTAGACACAAAGGAAAGAATATCTTTTCTGACATTGAAACATACAAGATGTGAGTTTGGGTTTGAAGAAAGGGTAACATACTTACAATATTTTAAAGAACATTGGAAATATAGTTATCTAAATAAGAGTGGAAGGTTGGAAGGAGAATAAGAAGATTTGAATACAGGGTAAAACTGAGTGCTCCTTGCTCAGCAGAGGTGGTTGGAAGTCCTCCTTTGAAGTTCGATGACATAGGTTTATGATTTTGTAGGTCTATAACTGTTCAATAAGATATGCTCACCAGATCCAGAGTGTCTGGCATTTGGGCTAATTTGTTTATTCACTTAAATAATTGAGTGTCTACTATGTGCCACATATTACTGATGTAGCAGTGAACAAAATAGGTTAAAATAAAACAGTAAACCATGACTACCCTGTAGTAAAAGAGACATGATAAACAAGATAAAGTAGTAGGATTTTAGGAACCCAAAGAAAGTGAGGAAATAAGCCATTCTGTTAATTAGGGGAGGAGCATCATAGCCAGTGGAAAATCAAGTACAAAATTCTTAAATGGGAATATGCCAACTACTTTGAAAAACAGCGAGGAGGCCAGTGTGGCTGGAGGAAACGAGTGAGGCACAGAGAGTAGTAGTCAAGTCAGAGAGGTAACAGGGAGAACCTTGTTGGACTAAGACCTTGGCTTTTATTCTGTGTGTGGTGGGAAGCCATTCAGGGAGTTTGAGCAGCCATGGTCTGGTGTGATTTTTAAAATAATTTTTATTTAATATAAACACTTACTTAAAGAATATAATTCTATGAGTTTTGACAGTTCTGCTTAACTGAAACCCACCGCTATTACAGTTAAAATGCAGAACATTCCCATCTCTCAAATCTTGTCTATTCTGCCGCCACCTACTGCCCTAGAGAATTCACTGATCTGATCTCTTTCTTCTCATGTGGGTTTTAATGTGCTCACTTTGGTTTTTTGTGTTGTGAGAACAGATTGTAGGTCAGAGAGCGGGTAGAATGGGATCAGTCTTCCCAGTAACCCAGGTGAAAGGAGACTGGAATGGCTCTAGCGCAGATGCCAAAGGGGTTGGATTCTGGTTCTTTTAAAAGTATTACTGACAAGGATTATGGGTGGATTGCATGTCAGGTTTGATAATGAGAGGAAAGATGACTCGAGTTTTTTGATTGAAACAACTGGCCAAAGAGATGGAGTGCGATTTATTTATTCATTTTTAAAATTATTTTATTTATTTATAGAGAGAGGGGAAAGGAGGGAGAAAGAGAGGGGCAGAGAAACATCAATGCGAGAGAGAAGAAACACTGATCTGGTGCCTCTTGCACATCCCCATCCAAGGACTAAACCTGCAACCCAGGCTTATGCCCTGACCGGGAATTGAACACTTGACTTTGTGCTTTGCAGGATGATGTCTAACCAGCTGAGCCACACTGGGTCAGGCTGGAGTTGCCATTTAAAATAGAGGCTGTGGTGATGAGCAGATGGGGGAGCGGGGAAAGGAGAGTATTAAGAGGTCTAATTTCAGCACTTTTGGTAGAGCTAAAATAGTGCCTGTGTCACTATTTTAGGGAGTTTGGGCTTGGAGGATAAGTATGGCTACAGATTGAAATATGGAAGTTTTCAACATATTAGTGGTATTTAAAAGTATCAGGCTGGATAAGATCACTTTGAAGCTAAGTATAAATAGAGAAGAGAAGAAATTTAAGGACTGAGCTTTGGAGCATCGACATTTAATAAGCAGTAAATCTGATGAAATAATGCTCTAGTAATGAGCAAGTATCCGATTAGGGAATAGTGAGTGGTGACGGTGATAAAGAAGGTTGTATTTTAAAAAACAAAGCCCCAACTTTCCCACGCTTTCATTAGAGTACCTCCTTGTGATAAAATCCTTAGGTTTACCATGGGAGGACTTGAGATGATCCCCCCCCAAAAAAAGAAGAAGGAACTAAAAATAGTTGTGGTGATATAAGGAGTCTGAGGGAAAATTTAAAAACTTACTGAGAATCAGAATAGTCTGTGATGATGGAAATAAGTAATCTAGCCTGTAGAAAGCATCTGAGAGGATTTAAGAACATGAAACCTGTGTCTATCATAAATTTAAAAACAGGAATAAATGACATTGTGGAGGCAGGGGTAACCTTGACTGAGGAAAAAATCACAAAGGGTGGAGTGTAATCTGGAGAATGCTTTTTCCTGGCAAAGGTGGAAGGAAGAGACATCTGTAATGAGAAAAGTTCTCTGTCGAACACAGTAGAAAGGAAAGGAGCTAGGTGAGCAAGTTCTTTGAAGTTCCATATGGCTTGGGAAGGTTTTGTGTTAAACAGAATCACTTCTGTTAGCAGTCAAAATGTTTAACTCCAACTACAAATTTAAGTGTTCTAGTTATCTGATTTTTATAGGAAGTAATCATACTGTTAATGAAACAGTTAGCAGAAAAACATACTTTTTATGAGGTACTGTCCTATGCAGTTTGCCTAATTTGTCTTCTTTAATTGAAACATTTTCTTTCGAGCCTTCTCCAGAAGAGGTCAGCAAATTCCTAGTTACCAGTCTGTTGGTTACTGTGCTTGGTTGGTTTGCATTGTTTTCAAATCTTTGTAGATTTATTTTTGTTTTAGCATCTTCAGATCTGTCTTTGGGCTTTTTAATTAATCTCATTGTCAAGTTGATAATTAGGGTACTTAACTACAGGTTTTTATATAATGGAGATAGAAAGTGTTTTATATATGCGTAGAGTGCTATTGTTACTTAGTTCTAATATGTTTTGAGGATGACATAATTTTGTGGGGCTATTTGGAACTTAAACTTGGTAAAAACATTGATGTTTTGATTACTAAAACACTGAAGCGCTAATTTTGTTAATATGGAAGTTGTAAGATTTGTAAAATATCACTGTGATCTGTTTTTATTTATTAATTTTCAGAATATGGTAATGAATGACAAGTATATTGTTTTCCTTAGACTTCTATAGGTCGTTTTGTTCAGGTTGATCCACCCTTTAACTTAGAGTCTTTAAAATTGAACCTAAACAGATTGGCTAGTGTTTCATTTACAATAAAACCAAGCAACAAGCAAAGCAACCCCAAAAAACAAAAACAAAAATTCCTTAGTTGTAAATAACAGACTTTTCCCTTCTCAGAAGTATTTTTTCTATACTGTGTGTTCTTTAAAAATATTCTAGCCAAAAAAAAAAAGAAGAAAAAAATATTCTAGTGCATGTGGATTCTTTGCTCGCCTTCCTGTTAAGCCACAGACTTAAGAGACAGTAAAGTAAATATTGTTTTCAGTACCTTAACAAAGATAACATGGTTTGTCTGTTTGGCTATAGAGACCTTCTTTAGTTCCTTTTTTCTATTTTGTGAAAGTATGTAATCAAAGGTGAAATTGCTACAAAATAGGGCAGAACAAGATGTGGTAGTAGTGGTAATATCTGGTCTAGGATATGAACACTTAAAAGTTCTTGATTAAAATTAAAAATGCCTTGCAATGATATATACGTTAGAATAATGTGTTACAAATAATTTTTATGATTTCTTATCATTACTAGGTAATAGCTAAGAGAAAAGAGGATTCTGGAAAGATAAAACTTTTGCTTCATTGGATGCCTGAAGACATGTAAGTATTCGGAATACTATGAAATTAATAGACTGTCTTTTATTAAAATCTTACACTAAAAATTTACTTACATTATTGGATTCAAACATAAATGACATAAAGAAATGAAACTGAAGTATTTTGAGGTTGTCAGGATTAATGACAGAATCTCTGAAAGGCCTTACAGTTCCTGGCTAAAGGTATAAGCTTTAAAATTAGCTTTTTATTGTTTTTAATGAAAGTTGTAGCTACTTGTAATAGAATGTGATTATTTTTAGAATTTTGAATGATCTTCAAGTAGTAATGCAATCAGCCTTAGTGGTCCTTTTGAATCGTTTATTTAAAATATTTCTAGACATTTGTCCAGCACACAATTAATGCTATTTTGTAGAAAATGTAGTTAACTAGCTTTCCAGTAGCATTACATTTTTCTTGGAGCTTTAGTACCTTTAGAGCACTTCTGATCCAGATGCTGCTTAATTTAGACTTTCAATTTTAATTTCCTTTTTTAAGTGTATTTTATTATTGTTATTACAATTGTCCCAATTTTTCCCTCTTTGCCACCCTCTGCCTGCCACCCCCGTTTCTCTCCAGCAGTCCCTTCTACCCCTGAGTTCATGTCCATGGGCTGAGCATAGGTTTGGTTTCTCCATTTCCTATACTATTCGTAACCTCCCCCTGTGTATTTTGTACCTACCAATTTTACTTCTTAATCTCTGCACCTTCCCCCCCATTCTCTTCTAGCCCCTCTTCTCTGATTATCCCTCCCACGTGACCTCCATTTCTGTGATTCTGTTCCCGTTTTAGTTGTTTGCTTAGGTTTTCTTTTAAGATTCACTTACTGATAGTTGAGAATTTGTTGCTTTTTTAATGTTCACAGCTTTGATCTTCTGTTTCTTAAATAATACCTTTAACATTTCATATAATAATGGTTTGGTGATGATGAACTCCTTTAGTTTTTACCTTGTTTGGGAAGCACTTTATCTGCCCTTCAATTCTAAATGACAGCTTTGCTGGATAGAGTAATCTTGGATGTCGGTCCTTGCCTTTCATCAGTTTGAATACTTGTTGCCAGTCCCTTCTTGCCTGCAAAGTTTCTTTTGAGAAATTAGCTGATAGTCTTGTGGGTACTCTTTTGTAGGTAACTCTCCGCTTTTCTCTTGCTGCTTTTAAGATTCTCTTTTTATCTTTACCTTTGTATTTTAATTATGCTGTGTCTTAGTGTGGTTCTCTTTGAGCCTAACATGTTTGGGACTCTTTGTGCTTCCTGGACTTGCATGTTTATTTACTTTGTCAAATTAGGGAAGTTTTCTTTCATTATTTTTTCAAATAAGTTTTCAATTTCTTGTTCTTCCACTTTTCTTTCTGGCATCCCTACAATTTGGATGTTGGCACATTTGGAGATGTCCCAGAGTCATCCTATACTCTCCTCATTTTTTAAATTCTTGTTCTTTCTGTTCTGGTTGAATGTTTATTTGTTCTCTATGTTCCAAATTATTGATTTGAATGCTGGGTTCCTTCCCTTCACTGTTGGCTCCCTGTGGGTTTTTCTTTATTTTACTTAGTGTAACCTTGATTTCTTCCCTTATGTTGTTGCCTTACTCAGTGAGTTCTTTTGAGTATCCTGATCACCAGTGTTTTGAACTCTGTATCTGATAGGTTGGCTATCTCCATTTGTTTAGTTCTTTTTCTGGGGTTTTGTTTTGTTCTTTCATTTGGGCCATATTTCTTTGTCTCCTCAATTTGGCAGCCTCTCTGTGTTTGTTTATATGTATTAGGCAGAGCTGCTTTGACTCCTTATGAAAGGCACCTGTAAATTGTGTGTGACAGAACCTTAGGTAATCATCAGGGCAGGGCAACCTGCTTAACTGCTTTGTGGCTCTGTGTGGAGGGAGGGCTTGGAGAGGGGACTGTGCTGCTGCCTGGCTTCTGGAGGTTTGCCTGGCACTCGTCCCGATTCCAGTCACTTCACCCACATTCCCCATATGTGACTGGCTCCCTTCCAGCTGTTGCCCTGGTGTTGAATCCCAGAGTGGGTGGGTTTGCGTATGTTTTAAGACCATGAGGGCCCTTTAAGGGATGTTTCTTGAAAATCATGGCAGTTTCTTCTGCCAGCCCAATCCCCACTGGTTTTCACAGCCAGAAGTTACGGGGATTTATCTTCTCAGTGCTAGAACCCTGGGCTGTGTGGTCTGGCCTGGGGTTGGGATTGCTAGCTCCCAGTGTATCTCCTAGTTTTTATCCACCACATGGGAATGTGGACTGTCCGTGCCAGTTCAGCCTCTGCCTCTCCACCTGGTCTCAGTCAGTCTCTTTGCCCCTCCTACCTGTCTGGATGATTGTGGCTTCTTTAATTAAATCCTTGGTTGCTGGACTTCCACACAGTTCGATTTTCTGACAGTTCTGGGTGTTATTTGTTTTGAGACTTAGTTGTGATTCTTTTTCTGGTTGTACGAGGGGGCGAAGCATGTCTGTCTAAGCCTCCATCTTGACCAGTATCCAATTTTAGTTTTTTTATTAAAAATTTTTTCTTGTTATGATAGGTAATAGAGGTGTATTGTAGATATTTTGGATGAAATTGATAAGCACTGGGTAGAATAAATTTAAATGAATAGAATCAAATTGTGTATACTTATTTTTCAAAAATTGGCAACATGTAGTTAATATTTGTTCTGGATATTAAGTAATGTTTTTACAGTTCTCGTCTCCAAACTCTTCGAATGTGATATGAATTAAAAGTTCTTAAATAGATTTGGGAGTTTACAGTGCATATTAGTATATTGATATGAAGAAGTCTATTTAGATTTTTAAAAGTCCTATGACTATTAAACTCCTGTTATTGTAGAATATGTATACCACCACTCTCTCCCCCTTCCTTTCCAGGTTTTATGGAAATGCTGCTGTAAGACATTTTAAAATACCCCTGTAAAATTTATTTAATCTGCTTTTTGCTGACCATTGAGATTGCCCATGAGCTTATCATCACCAATCCCTTATTATATGAAATTTTAAAGGGACTTACCTAAGAAAAAGATCAGCCCTGGTTAGTGTGGTTCGGTGGATTGAGTGCTGGCCTGCAAACCATGGGGTCGACAGTTTGATTCCCAGTCAGGACACAAGCCTGGGGTCGACAGTTTGATTCCCAGTCAGGACACAAGCCTGGGGTTGACAGTTTGATTCCCAGTCAGGACACAAGCCTGGGTTGCGGGCCAGGTCCCCAGTAGGGAGTGCATGAAAGGCCCGCACATTGATGTTTCTCTCCCTCTCTTTCTCCCTCCCTTCCCCTCTCTAAAATTAAATAAATAAAATCTTTCAAGGTTAAAAAAATTAAAACTACGAACAGTAAAATGACAGCAAACTCAAAACTACCAACAACTGAACCTAAAAATTAAAAAAACAAACTAAGCAAACAGCTAGAACAGGAACAGAATCACAGAAATGGAGATCACATGGAGGGTTATCAGTGGGGGCAGGGGAGAGAGGGAGAAAAGGTACAGGGAATAAGAAGCATAAATGGTAGGTACAAAGTAGACAGGGGGAGGTTAAGAATGGTTTGGGAAATGGAGAAGCTTTGGAGCTTATATGTATGGCACATGGACATGAACTAAGGTGGGGAATTACTGGAGGGAATGGGGTTACCGGGTGGAGGAGGGCAAAGGGGAGAAAAAAATGGAACAACTGTAATAGCATAGTCAATAAAATATACTTAGAAAAACACTAGAGGTTTTTCTGTACTGTTAAAGGGATATTAAAATCTCTTAATATACAAACTATGCAAAATGTTGTAGTTTTTGGTAGGCATTGCCCTCCTGAGTTTTTACCAGTTTCTAACTCCATCTTTATATTAGGTTATTTCTCTGGTTTATTTTCAACAGTGGCTAGCATCTTTCTTACATTTGGCATTTCTTTGACTACAAGTAATACCGTTTTTAAACTTCATATCTTTGGTGAATTGATGGTGGGTGTGATTCATGTGCCCTCTCTCTTGCCCCTGAGGAGTGCTCACATCTTTCACCCTGATCTGTAAGAACTACGTAAGGTTATAAACGTCCAGAGTGGGACGAAAGTAGCTTCAGTGTTTTGAGTACGCAAAACAATTTATTCCTGTATTATCGTATTATTTTTCACACAACTTCTGAACCTGTTTTTGCTTGCTCACCCTATAGTTCTGACACCTAATTTCTTTGTGAAATAAGAAGTAAACCCCCCCACCAAGTTACACTTTTAAAAATATGTACATGTATGTAATTGAAATTCTGAAATCAAAGAAATTTGTTCCTACAAGAAAATTCAAATAAAAGCATTTTTTGTATTTGGAATTACCAATTTCCAGAATAGTAAGAATTTGGACGGACATTCAAATATCATCTTTTACTTCTTATTTTTTCATGAAGAAACTCGGTGTCTGATTTCCATCAAGTCAAGCTCAAGTGAATTTCACTCAGCAAGCTAAAAGGCAGTGTGTTCTAATATGTGCTTCTCAGTTTGATACGGCTTTGCCACTTAAAATTCCTAGTATATTCCCAGATTTGTGCCTAAAACTTTACTCTGCTCTTTCCCCCCATTCCACTACCTACTAGATGCCCTATCAGACTAGCAGATAAGGGTGGGTAATGTGAAGGTATATGAGGAGCAAATTTAAAATTCATGTTATTTTATGTATGACTTTTTAATTTACAGTTTGCCTGACGTGTGGGTGAATGAAAGTGAGCGACATCAATTAAAAACTAAAGTAGTTCATTTATCAAAGCTACCCAAAGATACTGCCTTGCTTTTGGACCCAAACATATACAGGTAATTTAATTCCTGAATTCATGTCTTTTTTCTTTATATTTTAAAGGTTTTATTCATTTATTTTTAGAGGGGTAGGGTGAGAGAAAGAGAGGGAGAGAAACATCAATGTTGGTTGCCTCTTGCATGCCCCCCTACTGGGGACCTGGCCCTCAACCCAGGCATGTGCCCTGACTGGGAATCAAACCAGTGATCCTTTGGTTTGCAGTCCAGTGCTCAGTCCACTGAGCCACACTATCCAGGGCTTGAGTTGATGTTTTACTTTCTGAATTGTAATCTTTAAGTCTTTAAATATTGGATGTAAGGTTAGGATTTATTTTGTAAGGGCTGAATTCAATACCAAACATAATCTTGTTTTCTGGAGCTTTCTGTATAGCAGTTATATCATAAAGATTTATAAATTACAGAATTGAGAAAGATAACATTTTGGTAAAGTTTATGTGCCATTTTAATCCCAGATTTATGTTTAGTTTAACTGTAATATACATAGTATTTAGATAATAAGTGCCTTTTATTTAAGTATATAATACTTTTTGTAATACCAGACTTTCGTGGACCTGGGGATGTATCGCATGTGCCCTAAATACCATAAATTATTGCATTTTTTAAACTTAGGCTCTTCCCAAACTTTTCAAAAGAGCAGTTTATATATTACTGTTTGTTTTTAGGTTGGTAGCTCAGACTGTTTACATTTCTAATTTCTGATTTGACCTTTGTTTTAGTATGCTGTGCTTATGGAGGTATGGGGCAGGAGCGTGGGGAGAAGAAGCCCAGATTTCTGACTGTGTGTTGAGTCACTTTGTTAGGTTCTTTACATGTACTTTATCCTCACAGCAGCCCTGCGAAGTAGGTGTTACCTCTGTTTTACAGATTGGAAAACTGAGGCCAGAGGTTCAGGTGCTTGCCCAAGGTTACACAGATACTCTGTGACTGCACTCCGTACTGCCTCTATCCAAGTGACACACCCTAGGGTGATTTCAGAAGTGGCGAAAATGCTGCAAAGTTGCGCTTAATGAACAAAGTTTCTATATTTTTAAAAGAAATGTTAATATGTATTTTATGATAGGAATAGGTTGGATAAGAGTAAGATAATCCCAAGTGAATTTTAACTAACTATAAAGAGAGTATGTCCTATGCCAAATTTTGAAACCACGAACACTTTGAAGGTTCTGCTCATTTCGTGGCTCAATATTTTGGAATGTTATTCAATATAATAGGATTTTTAAAATTTGAGACATCTTCTGAGAATGAAATTCTAACATAATGGGCCTTGTCAGGTGGAAACACTTGAGAGTCTTGAGTTTTACCTACTCCAAAAAGAAATTAAAAAAAAAATCTTTTGGTGAAAGTTCTAAGTACAATAAAATCTTGGTTTTTTTGTGGAATGAGCTAGGTTATCAAGAAATTAACTAGCATAAAGCACAGTGAAATGACCATAAGGAAGAAGATTTAGGGAAATCCACTACAACTAATACAGAAAAGTCACTATTTAAGAAATAATGGAGTATTCTTTGTTTACCTAATGTAGGGTTACCTACATTAGGCGTACCTAATTTAGGGTTATTTCTGCTTACTTTTTCAAGGGAGTAATTAAAATTAGCATTCTGAAAGAGTGACGTTTTGGGAGAGCCACCCTGCTATTCCTACTGGTTGTAAACATCTCTGAGAGAGTTGACAAAGGGACATGAAGCTTAATTATAAGATTAAGACTGACTCCAGTGTTTCTGCCCTGCATTCTACTTCCCCTCCAAGGGTCTTCCTTTTTCATAGAACCAGCTTGTTTTTTTTCTCTTCTTACGCTATATAGGACACAATTTAGATAATTTAGTGCAAGTGATGTAAAAAATGATTCATGCTCAGAACCAATGTTCTTAAATGCATAGGAATTGCTTGTCTCATAGTGTAATTCTCCAATACTTACTGATACCATTCTTGAGTAAGGAAGGTGTTCTTAAGATGTGTAGGTACTTCTGTGGAGGTAATTTTTTTCTTTTACCTGTGTACCTTTCCCCCCAGTCTTAACATTTAATTTTGAGTCTGAACTTTCATGTGTTCATGCTTCTGCTATTCCACAAATCAGAATTTAGTCTACTCTAAACTGGTGCAGAGTAATAGAAACCCCCTACATTTGTTGTGCTGTAGCATCTTAACAGTGCTTGAGCTTTTGATAGAGAAAAGTCGTGAAATTAAATAAAAAGGGAAAAAGCAATTCTAACTTGTTTTAGGAAAAATAATTTGTGGTTTATGCACATCTCAAAATAAAAGCATGGTAAACCTAAAAATACCTTTAAAAGATTAAAAAGAATCTATTTGAGAATTTTAACATCAGATTTTAAAGTGCTAGTTGGTTAAAGTGCCTATTTAGACATGAGGTTGTTTTTAAGAAGTACACTAGCAGGCTATATAGACAGGATTAATTAGAAGGCTATACTATGGAACTAAATTTGCATCTACTATGAATGAATGCTTTGGAAATAAATTTTAATGATCAATGATCACATTGCCCATATTTTATAAATATTTTTAATGTCTCTTTTGAAATACTTAATGTGTTTTTGATACAGTTGAATGAAAGATATTCCTTTTTTTCTCTTTTTCTAGAACAATGCCGCAGAAGAGGTTGAAGAGGTAAAAATAAATAAATACATAAAAAGCAAACAAGCGGGGACACCTGCAGTCTTAGTCACTGACAATGGGTTTAGTACAAGTTGCACATTAGAGTCAACCCTTTCCTTTTTTTAATCCGATTTTTAGAGTAATATTTATGCTTAGTGTAAACATTCTGTGAATGAAGTAGGCTCTTCTGTGGAATATATTAATATATTACTGTATATCCACAATTTCATGGAATGGTACTGTGGGAGACTGAGCAAACACTCTTCTGGCAACTTAGTGGAACAACTTCTTAAAGGCTTTGCATGCTTGCTGCTTTAAGCTGCTCCCCCCCATAACGATTACAAGTAGTTTATATTGGAAAGAAAAGTCATTGCAACGTGTGCCCTTACAAATACCAAAAACACTGTAAGAATATTTGTCTTGACAGTGTTTATTGATTTGAAGTCATTAGGAGATACTTAGACAATGAAAATTATCAATTATGATAATTAGATGTGATTGGTTGCCATTTGTGTTCTTTTGCAGAACTCTGATAAGAAAAGTGTTCAATTTGTATTTAAGCAAACAGTGAACGACATTTGCAATCGACTAAATATTCGACTTTTGAATTAGGGCTGAAAATTTCTGTTAAAGAGTGTTGCTGTATGTCTGGTGGCTCCCTTTTCAGGACTAGGGTTTTCTTGTGGAGTACAGTATGTTAATATTTACCTATATAAGTAATCTGTTAACGGTTTTTGAAAAACCTTTACTTCAAATATTTGAATAATCCTCATATTTTCATTTTAACCTACATAAGCCTCTAATTTTTTTTTTTTGAGGAAAGCATTTGGTTTATTGTTTTTCTTTCTTAACATAAGAAAAATTGTATTTTTTTTAAAGTATCTTCAAACTGAATCCTTTATGCACCAAAGTTGGTTTTGAAAAGGAAAATAAAATCACTTTCTTGCTTGGTTAAGCAAGAAGCCATATGGATTTTTTTTAACTTACAGAAATGGAAATATGTGTAACTTGTTAGTATTGTATCAAACAAATGTTCCATAGAGATAATAGAACATTGCTTGTAAATAATTCAGCAGATTTGTAATATATTTTTATATTATGAGATGTACTGTAGATGTTTTTCTAGAGGCATGAAAGTTAAATGTATATATTATGGGTAGAAATAATATTGAAGGATATTGTAATTCACTAGTGCTGCCAGAGGAATTGTTAATAAAGCACCTTCTTTAACAATAAATGTCTTTTTCAGACTTAAGGAACTATGTACTACTGTTAATATCTTTAAGAACAAAATACATTGAACATCCTTCCAGAAAGTCTTTGAGGGAGGACCTATACCCATAATAGAATTATGGCACTCATTTCTGACAGTGACCGTGAAGTCAATCATTTCCTTACTGTTGGAAGGACATATTGTAAAGTATGTGGCTATATGCAGTTAAACTGCAGAAAATGCTCCTGATTGAGGAGTTTTCACTTTACTACAGTAATATAAAAACCAGCAGTTTTTACACTAAATTTTTTAAAGAAAGAATAGACAAAAATATAGAATTAAAACTTTGGTTCCAAAATGGGAAAGTTCCATGCTACATAAATCATTTCTCATTTACTTTAAAAATATTTAAAAATAAAAACTATGGGAGACTTTATTCGTTAGCAATGGGGTAAAGAGCTATATACATGAAATGAGTCATATAAAATTAAATGAAGTGCAAATAAAAGCACTGCTACTATAAGACATTCTGGAATGGTTGTTTAATAGGGTATTATCCATATGATCTGTAGCAAATGTGACTTTATTTTTAAAAAGAAAAGCAGTATGTTTTCTTACCTTTTATTGTTCTCCTTTGCTTAAGCACTTCATTAATTGCTTTATTCTGTATCTGCGAAGTAGTCTGTAATCTTTGTTCTTTTAAAATTTTGATTTGTTAAACAATTGCCAAATAGAAGTGTTCCAGATATATAGTTTGTACCTGTATTTTTTATTTTATTGCCTCATGTTCTTGTAAGTCATTCTTAATTGACCGATGATTGTAGACCATGCCTGAGTATTTTTTCTAATAAAACAAAAGCAAATCACAATTAGCTTCAAAATTGTAACAGTTCAATTAAATTTTTAAGCAACATCTGAAATATACATCTAATATTTTATTTTGGGGCACTGCAAATAAATGAGTTTTTTCATTGTGTAGAAATATTTGAATGTCAGAATCAAATTTCATGGTTATTGAATAGCCTCTGAGTAGTCAAACACTCATGATACCTTGCTGCTTATCTGACTTTGGTCCGATACTAGTAACACACCAAAAAATATGGAATTGAAATGAAAGAGTATTTAACTTGTGTGTAAACATTGTCACATACCAGCACAATTATGAGTGGCAAGTAAGTGTGAACATTTTAATTTTATAATGTTTATTGAGTGGTTGTACCCATCTATATTGTTCCTCCTTATTCAGTATATGACATACTTATAATATGGTATCTGAAATATAATTAGTCTCTAACTCCAAATCCATCGTCTGGTTTGGCAGTGGACAAATGCACAGGCACACCTGTTTGTTTATGTGCTGTCCGTGGCTGCTCGCTTCCTGTAGTGGCAGAGTTGGGTAGTGAGGCCTTTTGGCCTGCAAATTTGAAATATATACTCTCTGACCTTTCAAGGAATAATTTGCCAATCTCTGGTGCAGTTGATAAAATTTTTGGAAAAATAAATCTAGACCACATAACTTATATTTTAATACAATAGTGTTAATCTTGGTAACATTAAGTTTCAGTGAAAAGCTGTTCATTATACTTCAAATATTGCCATATTAGGTACCTGCAACAAATGGTGTTGTGGTGTTTTTATACTTTTACATTGGATTTTTTAATAGTTATTAATATTGCACCATATGTGTTTTTGTATTTTGTTTTACTAAATAGGACTAAATGAAATTTTGTAAATCAGATCATGTCTAAATCACAAGGCACACCTGGCTCTATCTAAAAGAATCTTAGAAGTGGAAAATATTGTAAAATTTAAAGTTATTTTTTAAATAAACTTTTCACATACAAATCTTCCTTAAAGTGGACACACATGACTTCTGAGTGTCAGATGAGGAAATGAAGATGGGGAGTAATTAACTCTGAATGCATATTTTAAAATTTGGTTTATTCTCATTGAAAGCAGTGATAATCATGTCAGTCAATATTTGATTGTAAAACTTTTTTCCTCTCACAAAAGTGTTTTAAATATTCAAGTATTCTTAAAAGGCTAGAATTCACAGCAGTTATTTAAATTACCTTATTTGCTATTTGAATTTTTAATATATGACTGACAAAAAAGTATTAGATATTTGAATAAAATATGAAAATGGGAAAATATGGTCAAAATCTCTAAAATGGTTTGTGGGGGGGCTTTCTACAGTCACAACTTAAAAAAAAAGGTGTTTGGTACCTCTGCAAAGTTCTCTAAGAGGCAAACAATTTCTTATATTGAAAAATTGATATATTTATCTGTATAATAAGGCCTAGGGATTGCAGAGTCATAGGAAACACCAATATTTTTAGCCTTTTTTAAAAAGGGGGAGTTATATTTATTATTTGATTATTTTTATTTTTTCAGAGAATTACATTTTGGGGAATATAAATGAAAAATATTTTTCCATTCTAAAAAATGTAGAAACTAATTTTTTAAAAAGTATAAAATTTTGTTGTAAATTTTTTTATGTATATATTTTTTAATTTCTAAAGAATCTTTCCCTGGCTGGTGTGGCTCAGTGGATTGAGTGCTAGCCTACAAACCAAAGGGTTGCCAGTTCGATTCCCAGTCAGGGCACATGCCTGGGTTGCAGGCCAGGTCCCTAGTAGGGAGCACATGAGAGGCAACAACACATTGATGTTTCTCTCCCACTCTTTCTCCCTCCCTTCTCCTCTAAAAATAAATAAAATCTTCAAAACAAAAAGATATTTGACCTAGTAGAGCACATTTTGCAATTTCAACACTACAGGTTTAATGTAAATTAAAGTCTGCAGAGTTATGTATGTATTTTTGTCATTTCTAATGATCATGAGCCTCAATGGCCTTTAAAATGTAATGAAATGCTGTATTTTTAATTTTCAAAAATTAAAAAATATGGTTACACAGTCCAGTTTATTCTTTGAATCAGGTTTGCGTGGTGTATAACACATGGTTCTTTCACTCTGAAAATTCAAAAGCACTTGTAAGCAGTTATAGCAGGAATTGTACCCCATATTTTTTCCTACACTAGTGTTTGTTCTTCTCTACCAAACTGCTTTTCACAGTGCAAGAGAGGGAATCTTGTGTATATTGTAATACCAACTATAAAGTTGTTTCAGTGTTTCTGCCATAGCCAGTTCCTAGCTTGATACAAGGCACAAAATAGCCACCGAAGTCCTTGTTGAATGAGCATTATAGGTGAGTACTTGCTATAGTAAGATATTTTGGAGAGTTGTGGTCATATTAAACACTAGTAAGACTGAAGCAACCTGGCTTAAGCCACACTGCGATAATGTTACCTAACTTTTGATATGAACCTGTACTTGTTTGTCTGAATAGTCTCTATATAAGGGATTACTGATGTTACACTTTTATATACTCAGTTTGTCGCAAAACCATTTTTGGTTTGTTTATATGTTCCCGTTGAAGAAAATTATTTGAGGAATTTATCTCTATTTGAATCCCCAGTAGGTCTCACATAAGATTATTATATGCCCTGGGTTTTTTTTTAAGTTTTAGAAAAGTGTAAAGTTTTTTTTTAGGAGAGTGTGTAGCTAGGGAACAATAATAATAGATTATAGCATACGAGCATGTACTCTTGATAGCAGAGCCCAGGGCCAGTGTCCATGGTTTGACACACGTCACTGGGCATCACAGAAGACCGGGTCAGGTGATTCCAAGTGTATGTGTTTCTGAATTTTCTAAATTAAGAGCCTGATTGTTTTAGTACTTGCATGTCTTTTTAATAACTTTAAAATATTACAATAAATGTCATTTTTTTTGTAGAAGAGAAGTTTCTCTATCTCATGTTTTTCATGGGGTTATAAGGAAGATAAATGGTAATGGGTAAAAATACAATAAAAAATAAAAATGTAATACAGAATAGTTAGCGGTTCACTGAGGATTTGTTTGAAACATCAGTAGTAAAGGCATTCTAGCCAAAAGTAAAATTCAAAAATAATTTTTAGCCCTGGCTGGTGTAGCTCAGTGGATTGAGCACGGGCCTGTGAAGCAAAGGGTCGCCGGTTCGATTCCTGGTCAGGGCACATGCCTGGGTTGCAGGCCAGGTCCTCAGTAGGGGACCCATGAGAAGCAGCCACACATTGATGTTTCTCTTCCACTCTTCTCCTCCCCTTCCTCTCTCTATAAAAATAAATAAATAAATAAAACATTAAAAAATAATTTTAAATATTTTAGTTTTTTTGTTATTCAAGTTCTAATTGCTGAAACAAAGTAATAGTATAGAATAAGGTTAAGAGTGAAAGTAATCACTAAACTGGCCACACTTTCCTGGTCTTGAAATTAATACTTTGTTGACTTCTCCTTAAGCGTTTCTTTTGTGTGTGTTTAAGTTGTTATATACCCAGCTGTAGGATTTGGCTTTTACTCTAGGCATCTGTGACAAAAGCAGGTTGCAGTTGTGAGTACGTGAAACAGTTTATTCTTGTGATTGTATTGTTTTCCATACTAACAACTGGAAACCTGCTTTTGCCCCACCCCGTAGAGCTTTCTTACTCTTCTTTACGGCTAGATGCAATATGCCACACATCATTCGAGCATTCTGTATTGGTTGACATTGAGGTTGCTTGCATGTTTTCTGTCATAAAATGAATACAATAGCATCCTTGAAGATACTCTTGGAGAGCGATTTCTATAATGTAGTTCCTTGGAAGGGACTATTAGCTAGACTTAGAAGTGTTTGTGAGTTGTGCCTATTGCAAGTTTTGGTATTGCCAAAAGGTTTTCCTGAAATGATGGTGCAGCATAAACTCCCATCGCCTCAAAGTGAAGGCTCTTTTTTCTGCACTGTTCCAATACTTAAATTTTACTCATTAAGTTTTAGTCAATCTAAGGTGGAAAGTCGATTAAGAGCATGAAGTGCCTGGGTTTCATTCTCAGGTCAACTGAAAACTGGTATTGGGAAGTGTTATTTAAACTCACAGGGCCAATTATTTTTAATTTGTAAAATGGCATATTATTTCTGCTTACCCAGTAGGATTTGTGAGATTAGAAGGAGACGTATGCCCATTGTTTTGAATGAGCATGGCCTGAATCTTTACACTTTATGTTACACTTTATGATCGCTTCAAACCCACTCTGCATGTGGTCTTTTATTGTCATTGGAAGAATATCGTGTAGGTTCCTTAGTTTTTCTGATTATTCTTGGGTAATAAAAAGCCCTCCAGTCCTATGTAGTCACAAAAGTAATTTGACACCTTATCTCAGTATCTCCTAATCCATTTTAATTGTGCAAATTAAAAGAGTTTGAACACTTGCAGGTAATCATGAAAACGCCCAACACAAGATAAAGAACATTTCCATCACCTCCCATAAGTTCCCTAATGCTTGTTTGTGGTCATCCTTCCCTTTAGCCCCAACCCCAGCCCCAGGCAACCACTGATCTCCATGTAGACTGGTTTGCATTTTCTAAAAATGTATATAAATGGAATCCTACAGTATGTACTCCTGCATGTCTTTCACTCAGCATGATTTGAAGATGGATCAGTAAATACTGTGAATAAATACTTTTTTTGCTTATTTAATGATATTGAACATATTTCCGTACTTTTTGGCTGTTTGTGTTTTAAGTAGGTATTAGGGATGGTTAAGATTTACTAAAATACAAAGAGCTTTTGTCTGGGATATGATTGGGCAGCCTTAAAGACATTATTAAGGCATTTTAAAAAAATTATGTTTAATCATAATTTTATAATTCAGTTTGTAAGGTGGTGTGACTTAAAGTGGAACTTTTAGATATTTTATACTGGAAATGTTAGAACAAATATTTGTAGCAAAGAAATTCGTTGCTGTTGCACTAGGAATGTTAGGAAGTTCACTGTCAGCCTAAATTAGAATGTTAATGGAAAGAGAATCTTAGGATCTGCAAGTGCAAGGCACTGCTCTAGATACTGAGGATTCAGCAGTGAACCAAATAAACGTTCTTCATCTTACCGGACTTAGAAATGGGTGCATGGGAGATGATAGGCAGAGTGCAAATAAGTAGAATACCCAGTGGGTCGTTTGTGAATGCTGTGAAGAAAAAGTGGGGGAAGGACTAGGCATAGAATTCACCATACAGTTTAAGTGAGTAGTAGTAAGGCCTCGTTGACAAGATGCCGTTGGGCCAAAGCTCTGAAGGAGCTAAGTCATGTAGGTATATGAGGGAAGAGCATTCCTGGCGGAAAGGGTAAGTATAAAAACCTTTCTGGCAAGGCCATTTATTCAAATGTGTATTAGGTTCTTCCCCAGCATGAGCCCAGGAATTGGCGATGCTGCATTGAACAAAATGCTAAAAAATTAATTCCAGTTTCTCAGTGTTCATATTTCATCATGCTTTGGTGTATTGTAGCTCTGGAATTGATGTGACTACCTTTGAGATGGGAAGCCATTGGAGAGTTTTGAGCAGAGAAAAGTTAAAATCTGAATTATGTTCTAAAAATATCATTGATGGCTCTTTGAAGAATTGACTCTCAGGAGCAAAGGCAGAGGTAGGAAGAACAGTTAAAAAGCTATTAACATAACCAGTGACTGGACCCACAGTGCATTGGATGGTGGTCATATTTGGAGGTAGGTTTCCTGGGAGTGTGGATGTGCTCTGAGAGAAAGAATGGCTCCAGGTTTTTTGGTGGGGAGGGCTTGAACCACTGGGAGCGTGGTACGCCATCCCGATAGTGCTGGAAAGGGCAGTGTGGCCAAGGGTTGTGAGGGGTGAATTATGCTTTGAATGGTTTATATTAGGGTGTTATTTAGACGTCCAGCGGGAGTGTCATGAGTCAGAAAGGAATCTATAAGGGAAATGGTATGAGGTTAGAAGACTGAGTGCAGTTTACATACTTTGGTATCAAGGTTAAGGTGTTACACATTCATAAAGACAAGTGTTTCACCTCCAGTAAAGAATTTGAACTTCCTTGTGTGTCCAGCTTGAGCAAGAGCAGACTGCGAGCAAGCAGCAGAAATTCAATCCACCGAGACTTGGAAACAATCTCTGTAAGGTTCATCAGGTGTCAAGTGGTGGGACAGAATGATCAATGCCTTGACTTGCTTGTGATAAAATATTTAGGAACAGAAAGGTGACTTTCTGTTTCTTTCTTTTATACCTTTTGTACCAAACGCCAACTTAAATGGGTCATCTTAAGTCTTTTCTACAGTGATGTGGGGTAAGTAGGCATTAACATTAATCGCTTGAAGGAGTGGACATTTATCAAACATCAAGTGCCAGGCTCTGTTACATTAGCTCATTCAGTGCTCGTAACCACGGAGCTGACATTACTCTATTTCACAGTGAAGGAAACAGGTGCAGAGAGATTAAGCCATTTTCCAAGATCACAAGGATAGTAAGAATTTGGGAAATCTCTTGGAGAATTTGTGAATGATATCCTAGAGGAAGTGCTTTTTGAACCTGTCGTAGAAAGACAAGGTGAATGCCAGAGGAAATACCATGTGCCAAAAAAGTCAAAAAGTTCAGTACAGTTGCGTAGCTGCTTAGTACCTGGCATGTACTTGGTATTTTGAATAAAAATAAGGTATTCTGTTCCTACTTTCCAGACTCTGGCATAGCGAGAAGATTATAGTGACATTAACGTAATTACTGTACATTGTGAAGGGCTGCTACTGTACATTGGAGATAGGCCTGCAGCACCGTGGAAGCACAGAGCACTGGGCCAGCCCTGGGGGGCAGCACAGGCTCCTCCCAGACGGCGACCCCGGGTTAACCTGTGAAGCCCACATGGGACGTAGTGCTGGAGAACTGAGGGGAAAACGGAGTAGTTTAAGACGGGTCTCCATGTCCGTATCGGGGAACAGCCTGGTGTCTAGGTGAAGCAGGAGGCAGAGAGTGGGTGGTGGTGAGTCTGCAGAGGTTGGGAGGATCCTTCCTCGTCACAGTCTGGGCTCTGTGTGGAAGACCCACGGGGAGCGATGCAAGGTTTCAGGAGAGCACCGGTGGTGACTGCCCGGCAGTAGGTGCGAAGCTGGGTCAGGTGGCTGCTCTTCCTCGCTCTCCACAGGGGAAATCAAGAAAGGGAATAAATCACAATTTTCAAAGATGTTTAGTTTTACTGAACAGTAATTTCCCAAGATTTAAAAATACTAGAATTCATTCCTGGGAAACTTAATACATTTTCTTAAAAAGAGTTTTTCATCAAGTGTTAACCTATTAAATAAGGTCACACTTGCTTCCAGGGGTGAGGTAGGGGCTAGACTAAGTGTCCTTTTTAGCTCTACATTGTTCTGATTGTGCCATTACATGTTTTCTTTCAAAATGAGACATAAAAAAGTACTAGAGTAATACAGAGTACAGTATGTTGCCCATTTTACCTGAGAGGTAAAACATTAAAAGTGCCATTCGAGCACTTAAAAATGGTCTTGCCTTTATGGTATGTAATACTCAGACTGGCAGTTCTGCATAGATATATTTCCAAATAGTGAAAAGCAGCCTTCTTAACAGGGGACTGAGTTAAAAAATTATTGTCTTCAGCATTATGGCTTATTTTGTGACACTGTGCAAATCACTTAGGAATTAGCAACATACAGAATATTTTCTGAAATAGAGAACTATAAGTAGTATAGAGAGGTCCGTTGATATTTATTGTTTATAAGGACATTTAAACATGAAACAGGTATTCAAAGCAGCTTTAGTAAATATCAAATAATTGAAATTTAGTATCTTTGCCAGAAAAAAATAAAGGGAAAAGCAAAATACAGAAATGCACCATGATGAGCAAGACAGTGTGTAGTAGGTGTTTTCTGTGGCTGGGAAGAGGAGCAAGCAGGTCTGCCTGGGATGCCACTCCGTGAAGACTGGAGGTTGAGGTACTTCTGGAAGGCACTTTCTGGGATCGTTTCACCAGCCCTTGCAGAAAACATAAAGCTGGTTTATTCTCTACTTTTTTATTTCCCTTTTTGTTGCAAAAGATTTCATCTTAAGAAATACGAAGCAAGACATTATTTTTAAAAACTGGTAAATATAAGACACTGGAAACATTTAAGGCACACGTGGGGCGAGGTCCACACAGTGCATGCTCGACATTTTATGCATTGACTAAAGGTGGGCCACATACTTGTTAGCTCTAGCCCATTTATCAAGCCAGAGTAAAGAGGAAGTTTCAAAATTCATTGTGTTTATAACTTGTCGTTAAGCATTTAGAAATAGCTGGATACAGGGCTTGGTGAAATTACATAGGCTTCATGTTTAATTCATAGTTTACATATGAAATATGGGTTTCACTGTTTTTGTTTTATGGGTGAATTACTCAGGTAACTTTCCTAAGACTGTACAGCTAGCAGGTTGCTGAGCTGGGAGTTTGAACCAGTTCTGCCTGATCTTACTAATCACTGTACCTTTTGGATAAGTGGTTAATTATTTGAATGTATTTTGCACGCTGTGTAAAAGGATAAGCACCCCTGAAAGAAGTGTCAAGAAAATCATAACCATGTTTTGCTTACCTTTCTTTTTGTCTGATTCCAAGTAGTTCCACTTATTAATAACTACTTTTGTTGACTAGCAATTGAAATTACTTGTGGTAAATGGCAAGGTAAATATGGTACAAAACCATTTGAGGCATCTTATCCTCACTTAGTCCTTCTCTAACAGTCTTCTTTTCTTTATGTAGATCCTGATGTGGACGAAAAAAGAGGCCACATACTAACTCTGACAAGCTCAGGGGAGGTCTGCATGGTGGCCCTACATCCTCAGAGACTGAAAGTAACCACACAGGATGGTCTGAACATTGAACTTCTTAACCAAAAACAAGCCGTGGCAGGTAGTCACATCATAAGCCTGTGGCTTCCTTGACAGAGGTCAGCCTTAGGTGAGCCTCTCTGTTGTCTTGCTACAGCTAAGATAACATGCCCTTGCAGTGTCAGAGGAAACCCCTTATTCTGGGCCCCTTGGGGTTTGCCCACCGCACCAGGGCAGGAGACCGCAGAACCCCTCGTCCTTACCTCGTTCTTCACATACCATCTCTGTGCTGCAAATGTTACTTGTTAACAATCCTGTACCCTCCGATGTAAAAGAAGTGTGTCTTCCACTTTACTCTTTATCCAGTCCCAGAGATTTTCCCCCTTTGCTTTCTTGCAGCCCCCTAATCTACCACCAATGGGTTTCATGTAACCTTCCTTACGCCTCCTTTGATTCTGAAGTATAAAATAAGTTGCTAAACCGCCATTCTCTGGAGCATTTTCTCAATTCATTGAGATTTTGCTTCCTGGCAGTCGTCAGTTTGGCTCAAATAAACTCAAAAATTCTCTACCAGTTTGGACATTGCTTACATCGACCCTGACCTCTGTATCATTTCCTTCCCTCTGAAGAACTTAGTGTTTCTTCCAAGGAGGACCTACTGGCAACATATTCCCTCAGTTTTTGTTTGCTGAGGAAGTATTTCTCCTTTACCTTTGAGGGATAATTTCACAAAATAAAGAATTCTAGGTTCGTGTTTTATTTTTGGGTTTTCCTTTTAATACTTGAAATATTTCTCTTCACTTTCCTTGACTGCATGGTTTATGAGGACCTGTCTGGTGGTATTCTTATTTCAGCTTCCTTGTAAATAAGGTGTTTTTCCCCTCTGGCTTCTTTCAAGGTTTTTTTTTTTTTTATCTTTGATTTTCTGCATTTTGATTATGATACACCTAGATGGAGATTTTTTTTTTTTTGCATTTATCCTTGTTCTCTAAGCTTTCTGTATCTGTGGTTTGCTGTCTGTCATTAACTTGGGGGAAATTCTGTCTTTATTGCTTCCAATGTTGTATTACTTTCTAATTCGGGTATTCCCTTTACACATATGCTATACCTTTGTAGTTGTCCTTTGGTTTGTATATATTCTATTCCCTTTTTCTTTCTTTTTTATTTTTTAATCTTTTCAGTTTTGGAATTTTCTTTTGATCTATCTCCAGGCTCACAGATGCTTTCTTCAACTGAGTCTAGGCTACTAATGAGCCCATTAAAGTCACTTTTTACTATTGCAGTGTTCTTTAATTCTAACATTTCTTTTTGATTCTTTTAATTTTCACCTCTGCTTACATTAGCTGTCTGTTTTTTAATGTTGTCTACTTTTTCCATTAGTGTATTAATAGTTATTATCCTAGCGTATTGATCTAATTATTTTAAATTCCTGGCCTGTTAATTCCAGTGTGCCTGCCGTATCTGGGTCTGCTTGTTCTTTCTCTTTAAAATGTGTTTTTTGCATTTTAGTATCCAAGTAGTAATTATTGAAAGCGGGACATGATGTCTCTGGTAAAAAAGAACTGCTGTAAACAGGCTTATTTATTTATTTAAATATTTAATTTATTTATTTTTAGAGGGAGGGGAGGGGAAGGAGAAATAGAGGGAGAGCAACACTGATGTGAGAAAAACATTGATCAGTTGCCTCTCTCGTACGTGCCCCGACCAAGGACCCAACATGCCCTGACCAAGGACTGAACCTGCACCCTGCAGCTGAGCCACATTGGTCAGGGCAAAGAGAGAAACATATATTTGTTGTTCCACTTATTTGTGCATTCATTGGTTGCTTCTTATATGTGCCCTGACCGGGGATTGAACCTGCAACCTTGGCATATTGGGATGCCTGCGCTAACCAAGTGAGCTACCTACTCAGGCTTGTTTGCTGGCTAGTTTAGTTTATTTAAAGTTTTATTTATTGATTTGAAAGACACATGCATACACACACCAATTTGTTGTTGCACTTATCAATGTATGTACCCTGACCAGAAATCGAACCTGCCACCTTGATGATGTGCTAATTAAGCTACTTGGCCAAGGCTGTAAGCAGGCCCATTAGTGTGATGTGGCGAGGAGTGTGTGCATGCGTGGTGGGAGTGTGCCTGTGCTCCTGGGCTGTGAGGTTCACAAGTGCCTCTCAGTTTTTCCCTTCCTTAGGTGGAGCAGGATGGCTGGAGGAGGCTATAGTTGGGTATTTCCCTTCTCCCACCTGGAAGCCTTCTCCCAGGTCCATTAGGCCCCTGTGAAACTCCAGCAAGGATTGGCTTTGGTTAGAAAGCTTACCTAGAGGGCAGGCCTCATTGAGAACTGCAGAGTGCTGTGGATCTCTGAAAATGGCTCCATTTCCCCCTCTCCTGCCAAAAGTAGGAGAGGACTTTCCCCTGTCTTCACTGTGAGAATCTAATAGGACTCCCTGAGGTAAAACTCACAGTGTGTGTGTGTGTGGCAGGGGGCCAGGGGAGTAAGGAGTGGAAGGGAGCTAAGACTGGGTCTCTTTGGAGTTTTTAACTCAAACTTGTCCACATGGAGCCTTCAACAATTCACCAGTGATAGTTCAGGTTTTCCTACTTTAGTACTGGTTCCCACGCAGGTTTCTGGTCCAATGAGTTGTGATTCTCTGTATTTGCCTGTGTCTCAAGTTTTGGGGATGATACACCTTGTGACCCCAAGTCTCCAAGGCATCTAAGAAAAGTGATTGATACATAGTTCAGCTTTGTATCTCTTAAGACAGTGTGACTTCCAAGCTCCTTGCATTCCAGACCAGAAACCAGAATCCCAGACCATTACAAATAGTAATCTGCTATTGACTCATCCATTGCTCTGGCTTCATTTCTGTAAATGAGAATTAAGCACATACAAGGATCAGGGATGTATTTTCAGGCTGTAGTGTAATTTATGTCATCTTACATTAAGCATTCTCAGGCAAAACTAAAGTACAATATTTCTGTTTTTCTGATTTTTAAGTTCTGTTTTTCCTCTACTTCAATCTATTCAAAATAGATGAACTTGAAGAAAAAGGAGGAATCTCAGGAGCAAAAATGGAGGGATCAAATGAGGATCAAGAAAATGTATTAATTCAGTACTTACTGAATACTGGGGACACAAGCATGAATAAAACAAAAGGCTCTGTTCTCCTAGAACTTACACTGTAGTGGGGAGGTGAGCAATAAGACAATAAAGGAAACCAGGATTTTTTGCCCTGGCCGGTGTGGCTTGGTTGGGGTATCATCCTGTCACCAAAAGGTTGCTGGTTTGATCCCCAGTCTGGGCGCCAGCACATTGCAATCCCCGCTCAAGGAATAATCTCCGTTCCCTGGTCTGGGTGCGTAAGGGATGCAATCAATTAATGCTTCTCTCTCTCTTCCTCTCTGCCTTCCTCTCTGAAAGGAATGAAAAAAATGTCCTCAGGTGTGAATTTAAAAAAAGAAAACACAATAATTTCTGTATACAGCTGTAATTTGTGCAAACTGCTTTAGTCTTGTGGTTACACGTCTTTGCTCTTTCGTGAGAAGTACCTGAATCAGTTTTTCCCAGTGCCACAGAGCAGGCTGAGAGATGCTGCTTTGGCCATGATTAAAAGGAGAGATTTGGGATAACTTTTGTTTTCACCCAGCTGTGGCCAGACAGAAGTAAGGAGAAAACGTAGGATAGTATATGGAAAGTGGGGGAAGAGGCCTCTTCATTGTTCCCAGTCTTTTATGTACAAAGAATGAGTAGAAGATTATTTCATCAGTTATACATCAATTACTGTTTCAGGGACAAGACCTGGCCGCGCTGGTCAGTCCTGGAGGAGCTCGTACGCGATGTTTGCAGGAAGCTTTCCTTTTTGGTTTACAGGATTACCTAATTTAAAAAGAGGACATATGTATACAATCTGGATTTAATTTGTATAGTCTTTTTTGGAGAAAATGGGAACAAATTTCAGAAGAAACTGCAGCACTCTAATAGTTAGCATTTTATTTAATAGATGGATAACATACAAGAAAAAGGCTGACTTCATTTTTAGCACCAGCAGTTTTTATTTCTATTACTGGAAACCCCTTGGTAAAAGAAAAAAACAAGTAGAGTAATTCTTTGTCAAAAATACATTTTCCAGAAGTGTCAATTTCCTTGAAAATGTTCCAAATATGAAAGTAACATTCAATATGGAGAATTTAGAAAATTTGGACAAATAATTACAGTGAAATCCAGTCATATTTTAGAGGGGAAGAGAGGGAGAGAGAAGGAGAGAAACCGATGTGAGAGGCAGACAAATCGGCTGCCTCTTGTCCATGCCCGGACCAGGGCTGAACCTGCAGTCTAGGCATGTGCCCTGACTGGAATCGAACCCGTGACCCTTTGGTCCATGGGGTGACACTCCAATCAACTGAGCCACACTGGCCAGGGAAATCCAATCATATTTTTAAATGAGGCTGTTTTCTTCTACCTATACAGACAGGGTTTTCTTCCAGGTTGGGTTCCGAACATGTCATGTAGATGCTCTGCATCTCTCCATCACTGGACTACCAGCACTGATGGAATACCCCATACTTGGTGCCGGACGTCGTTAGCTGGTCCCCTGTCGTTGAATGTTTTAGTTTCCACGTCTCAGCAGTATAAATAATGCTTGTTGAACTGAACACTTTGAGTGTGTTTTGTTACTTGCATTCTACAAATGTTATGTAGCATTGTGCCCTTTCGGTCCTGAAAACTGTAATTAAAGTAAAAAAAAAAATTAAGTGTAAGGACAGCTCATTATTTTAATTTATACTTTTATTACAAGAAAGCTTGGGCATATTCTTATGCTTATTGCCAGTTACATTTCTTATTATTCAACTATGTAAGCATTTTTTTACATGTCACAAATGACATCTAACTTACTATTTTTATACAAATTTTTAATCAAATCTCTCAGTCTTTTTCATTATGGAGCTTTTCTTGGTGAATGTAGACAAAATCCTTTCTCATTCAGTGGCCCCGTAAGTTATTTTCTTCAGGTTATTACATGGTTTTATTTGTTAAAACATTTTGTAAAACCTGAAGTGTATTTAAGAATACAGAGAGGAGCTTAATGACTAAACCTATGGTCCCCGCCACATCTTGTTCCATCTGTATCTGCTCCATTTTCTCTTGGGATATTTTTGAAGCAAATCTCAGACAGCTGAGGATCACTTAATTTGCTGATATTTGGGATTGTATCAATAAAGATAAGGATTTCACTTTTTAAAGCATAACCACAGTACTATATCACATGTAAAGAATTTAACAGTAATCCCTAATATCGATTGTTCAGTACCGTTTTCCTAATTGATTTAAAATTGTTTTTAAAAGTTTGAAATTGGGGAATCAAATAAGACCCATTCATTGCTTCTGGTCGATACACCTTAAAGTTTCTTTTGATTTGTGGGCACCCCTCCATATTTTCCTCTTTGTTCTTTTTTTCCTCCCTTCCCCCATCATTTTTTTTTTGTTGAAGAAATGGCTTAAATTTTTTTTGACTCTGTAATACAGTGGAAATTATCATTATTTTTTGATGTATGTTTTGAAGCAGGGGTCTACCTCTGCCCCGGCTTCTAACAGTTAATCAGTACTAGTTAAAATGCAATGTTAATTCCTTATTTATTTAAAGTGCTAATTTTATCATATGCAGTGTTATATGAGAATTATTATATGATAAAAGTGACATTTCATATTAATGGAGAAATAGAGTATTCTTACTATGTAAAAATCCTTTGGTGTTTTGATTGGAATTGTAATAAATACATTTATTTGTAGAGAATTGTCATCTCGACAACATTGAGTTTTCCACCCAGGAACATGTTGTGTCTTTTTTTAGTTATTTAAGTGTTCTTTTGTTTCTCGCAAAAAAAAAAAAAAAAAACCCACAACAACACATTTTGTTTTTTCATCCTATAGGCCCTGGATGTGATTTATAAAATTCACTCTTGAATCTCAAAATTACAAATTTTCCAGCATCCTATTTTCAAGTATTTTACTACAGTGTTCCTCCAGACTGAATGTAAACTGTATTTATACTTCGTGGCAAATGAGGTTTACAGTAAAATGATTTCCTAACATTCTGACCTTTAGTTTCTCTCCTCATATTTAAGCACTATTAACAATTTCTTTTGTAGTCGGAGAACACTCTGGCATATTCATAGTTTACTTCTCCTATGTTACCATTCTGCCTATCAAGGAACTTCAGAGCTGTTTCCGTATCAGTGCACGCAGATCTGTCTGTCTTTGGTGTCT
>PVKM010010097.1:0-35509 GCA_004027735.1 Carollia perspicillata | reverse complement strand
AAGGGTGGGGGGGAATGAAGGGGGGAAATGGGACAACTGTAATGGCATAATCAATAAAATATATTTAAAAAATAATAATAATTTATGGTTAAGAGACCCTAGGCATCAGTTGCCTCCCTTGCCCTATCCTGCCTCTCTCACCCTGTACAGGTTTCTCCTAAAAGAACACTCCAAAAATCACATGTGCTAGCAGCCCTGTCTTAGGATCTGCTGCTGGGGACACCCACCTAAGACATTCCCAAATCGAAGGCAAGGAAAAATAAGTCATTGCAGTTAAACTCATTTAAGGTTTTACTATTTTCATGTATGAAAAAGTCACTGAAATCATTAAAAAGAAACTAAGCGGTGAAGGGAAAAAATCTGGTTCTACAGGCACCATGATCTCTGTTTCCTATTGCTTGAGGAATTGAACTTTACCTTTCTCCTTGTTTCTGCAGGCGCCTATTTCTTAAATAATCAATGTAGTTTTTATAATACTCCTCATTTGCTTTCTTTTGTAAGAGTTCAGAATCAGTATATGCATATTCAGGATCCACATAGCTCTGTCTTGGTCTCATTGTGGAAATTGCCCTACAATATGAGTAAGCCATATTAATATTTATATATATGCATTTATCCAATCAGTATTTATTGAGTGCCAACTATGCCAGGGATTGGGCATAGCATGGTGCCCAGGACAGATTCTAGTCCTGTCCTTCATATTCTATTATATATCAAGACATTATTACACAGAGAACTAGAATAATATCTACTTTCCTTCTTAACTAAATCTGAGAGAATGACTAATGTCATGGAAACGTGATAGCCCCTACCCTGAACCCACTCTTAGGGAATAAGTCATGCAAACCATTTGTGCCTAAATCTTATTAGTGTTATATTTCATATTTACTAACTGGGTTCATGATCTTGTTTTCACCCATCATATATTTTCCATTAAAAAAAAGTACAGTTATTCACATCTGACCTTGATCCACCTCAATCCTCAGCAAATTTTATTAATCACCAGAGTTTCACCCTCAATAATTAACTTATTAAGTATGTACTTATTACAGCAGTCTACCTTTATCCACGTTTTCACTTTTCACAGTTTCAGTTAACCACAATCTGAAAATATGAAATGAAAAATTCTACACATAAACAATTCATAAGTTTTAAATTTTGGGACATCCTGAGTAATGCAATGAAACCTCACACCTTCCCACTCCATGGTGCTCTGGAAGTGAACCATCGATTTGTTCAGTGTATTCATTCTGAATATACTCCCCACCTGTCACAGTATAAATTTCTCAGTTATCAGACTGGTTGAGAGAAAAAGGGAGATGGCGGTGGGTGTTGTGGAGAGGAGAGAGGGAAGGAACATTCATATAACTTATTACAGTATATTGTTATAATTGTTCTATCTTATTATTAGTTATAGCTGTTAATCTCTTACTGTGTTTTTATAAATTAAACTTTATCATTGGCATGTATGTATGTATAGGAAAAAGTATAGCATATATAGAGTTGGTACTATCCGCAGTCTCAGGCATCCACTAGGGGGGTCTTAGAACATATGTCCCATAGACATGGCGGAACTACTATAGTTACACAGTCAAATGAAATTTAATCTAACATTTCTCCCTGTTTTCAACAATGCCTCAATGGTTACAGTGAGACACCTTTAAATTAAAGTCTGTAAGAGAATAAGGTGTTAAGAGAGAAAGAAATGCTTCGTTATTCAAAGATGGTTGATTTTTTTGTTTTGACCTTAATAGTGTGAAGTTTATTGTGCGATCTTCCCGGGAAGCCTCAGAAAAGAATCTTTTATACTTAAATTTTAGTTGATATTTAAATTTCACCTTAGGCTCTGTTAACCTTAGCCACCTTTAGAATCTAGAAATAATTCCTTTTTGTGAAGTTCCTATGTCTGTAACAAGAAGAAAAAGAGGGACTTAAAAAGGAGAACAATAGTCCCCCCTTATCCACAGGGGATTCACTATTATAGTAAATGCCTGAAGTGACAAAAGCTGGGTATTCACAAACCTAAGTGCTTATCAGCTCCTTAAAAACTGAATTTCAACAAATACCTGTGTAGCTTTGAGTAGGTGATTTTTTTTAATGTGCAAAGTACAGGGGACAAAAATTAGTATGTAAATAAGACATTTTAACTCATTTATTTATTAAAAAATACTTATCGAGTGCCCACTATATACCTGACACTGTTCTAAGCACAGAACATACTGCAGTAAACAAAAACTGGACAAAAATTGCTACTGTATTTTCTTCTGAAAATTTGGGAAGGTAAAAATGCATTAAAAATGAAATTGCAATAATCATTACCAACAATTTAATGTACTGTGAAATGCCATTACTTAAATTACAAATTGCTAGCCAGAAAAAAATGACTAAATTTTGTATTTCTAGGAGTATGGAAAAGAATGAATTGAAAAATATAATTATGGCCATGGAATAAATAGGAAATACTTAAGCATCTTCAAAGAAATTGTGGTATTTTTGGATAATTTATTTAATATTGGTTTAGACAGAAATAAAATGTTAACATTAAATTCACACATTATATCTCTATATAGGTATACTTAAGCATAGGAAAGAATTATAAAGGACACATTAAAACATTGTTTGCAGCTGCCTCTGCAGGGTGGGATGGAGTACAATGAGTCACATGTAGGCAGGGGTTTTCCTTTTTTTATTCTATATATTTATTTAAAATGGAATCTGAGTGATTTTTATGCATCTGTGTTTTATGGTACTTGCCAAATAAAAAAGTGAGACAGAAAGCCTGTTCTGGTCAAAATTGTAAAACAATATGATAAAATAGATTATATAAAAACCCAGAATTTTCCTATTGTGAATAATAAAGCAATTATGGCCTAAAAGTCAAATGGAATTGCTATAAAATTAAGTGACCTTAATGCCTCACCAAAGGTCAAGAGACAAGGAGAGAAGGCCCAGGGAGGAACATTGTCCACCAATAGCACATAAACAGACAGAAAAGAAACCCATTTCAGTCTCAAACATCTAAAATCCATTCCTAATCTGGTGGTCCAGGTAAAAATGTCAGGATGCCTGGGTTTCTTCTAAGTGTTGATCAAGAAGTGATTTATTTGAGATTTGAATAAATGTAAATGGAGGTATAACATCACATCTAACCCTAGTTAGAGAAGTTTTAGTTCAATTTGGGAAAGATTATTGGAAACCTGACTTTGAGGGGATGGAACAAAGATGATGATGATGATGATGATGATGACGACGACGACGACGACGACGACGACAACGATGACTGCTTTTACACAATTTTAAGTGTTTTTTTTTAATCTTAGATAAGTTCAAGCTCTCAAACTTAATGAATGTAACTACTGTGAGGACTTGATACATTTCCTAAAGTGATTATTTTTATTACTATTCTATAATTGTCAACAGCATATTGTAAACAATCTGGTATAGCTTTCACTTGCTAGTAAGTACAGAGTAGAGGTGATGAAAGGTTAGATAAAGCACATACAGTAGCATTCAACAACCATATCTAATGTAAAAAAAGAGAAATAATAAATTTTATTACCATCATCATTATTATTTATGCTGTGTTTAAGCATATCAAAAAGAAAATGACCTACTCTGACATTTATACCTGGGAACCAGTGGTAACTATAAAAAGCAGGGAAATGTTTTCATTGAAAATCACTAATGTAGCCGCAGCTAGAGAGTGTGCAACTTTTGTCAACTGTACTAAAACTGTCATGCATTTTCAGCAGGTGTAAAAATGAATTGCACCACCACCACTGATGTATCTTATGCTTATGCTTATGCTCATGTTAAACTGCCAACAAGATGGTGTCTGATATGTAAAATGTCTATTTCTATGCTCCAGCAAACAGCTCTGGGGGACCATGCTCTCTGGGAAGACAGTGTTTATACCTCAGAAGCCCCATGTGACCCAGGTTCAATGGGATCTCTCCCTTACACCTGATTGTATCAGTGACTTACACCTTTTAGCCCTGCTGAATGTGTGTCCTTAACTGTATTTGTAGTGCCAACCATGGTAACTTATTTGATGTAGAAATAAGCACATGAGCCTGCACTGCAGCAAAAGCTTTGAATGCCACCTTGCAAGCCATCGGTGCCATTAGTCAAAAACTAGGACAGGTCAGATAAGCAGTATTGGATAATCATGCAGTTATACACTACCTCCTTGTAAGGCATAATCATGGATGTGAAAAATTTAAAGGACTGTGCTGTTTTAACTGATAGTTCACAGCTCATAGAACAAAAGTAAAGCAAGTAAATATAATGTCTAATGTAAAACAGAAAGAAAGATTCTTTAATATTAACTTGTCTAAACTAACCTCCCCGCTGCCTAGTATACCTGGTCTTTGAGAAACATTTATTGTTTTTATCCTTGTCATTTTCTTCAGTATCATATCTTGTTGTTGCATACAATGTGCCTCCTTATGTAGGTCTGCAATTAAGTGTATTCCTAACGTCCCCTACCCACTGGACAGTCCAATGCTAAGTTCTCATCTCATAGAAATGAGATAGTTTAATACTAACGGTGGGGAATGATAGGGGACTTACGACTTGGAAAATTTTAGCTTAAGGCAAAAAGTTATGTCTAGCAAGTAATGTGTATGTTAAAGCTTTTGTTTCAGAAACTACAGATAAGACCCATCCTGGCTCCTGGGAAACAGCCGACCTCCTGGGGCACTGGCTAGAGATTACTGCCTGGGGACAAGTTGGAGGCATCAGGGCCTTTTGTCTTCCAGGGGAGCAGAAGACCACCCCCTCCTTTGGGAACAGCTAACTGCCAAGGACAGGAATGTTGCAGCTTCTGAAGCTCAAAATCCTCACTGCACCTTGTTTGTCCTTTCCTACCTCCCTTATAAAAGATCTGGCCAGGAAAGAAAGGGGAAGATGCTTTGTTAGGGCGTGAACCCGCCATCTTCTTAGATCATGGGCCATCTGAATAAAGAGGCCATAAAAGATTCAACCGCTGTCATTGCTTATTGGATTTGGTAGTGACAGGCAGCCCGAACACCGGTGTCTTTTCCAGTTACATTATTACCATGATTAGTTTGTGACATCAGTATACAGTAAGACCTGTTTATATTATGTTGATCACTGACTCTTTCAAAATTTCAAGTCCTTAAATAGCATGTTACCTGAACTGTTTATCCTGCTTTCCGGGCCTGACACTTGCAGCTTGCTCATTGGGAAAGGGTATCTGCACCACCTTCACAGATTCTGTACTCAAGCGATGACTTTGAATGGGTGTCTTGGCTGATGGAAGCATTGGAAGACGTGTACGTTCCTGGCTTTTTGCCAAATCTTTGACCATAGTCTGTTCTGTAGAATTACTGGTCGAAGGGGGTATGCCTTTTATAGAATTAGATATTAGGTTTAAAGGGATTTTTTATTTCAGTTTTCCAAATTACATCCATGAGTTAATTAATCCACTAAACCACTGGTTCTAAATTAAAGCTAAATCCCTAAACAAACAAATACATTCAGAAAATATAAATCATTCATTTAATAAATGGACCAACAGAAAACAATATGGCAAAATAATAAATGCATAAAAATAAACATAGTAACTTGAAGGATTGGGTTGGCCTACATGAAACAAATTTGTATAGGTTAAAAAGATTTGAGTATCAACAATTTCATATGGTTCAATTTATAAAAGATAACTGAGGATTAGATGAAACAACAGCCCTGACCGGTGTGGCTCAGTTGGTTGGGCATCATCCCACATTGGGAAAGATCACAGGTTCGATTCCTGGTCAGGGCACATGCCTGAGTTGCAGGTTCAGTCCCTGGTCAGGGAGTGTGAGGGAGACAACCAATCAATGTTTCTCTCTCACATCGATGTTTCTTTCCCTCTCTTTCTCCCTCCAATCCCTTTTCTCTAAAAATAGATAAATAAAATCTTTTTTAAAAAAGAAGAAACAATAGCAACAAAAATATCCATGAAATGGTCAAAACCAGTTTATATTATACAATCAAACAAAAAAGTAGAATAATATAGAAAAACACTGAAATATTCCGTAGATGTTATAGACCACTAAACCAGTGTATTCAAAGTATGACACTCAAAATAGCAACATCAGCATCTACTGGGAACATGTTAGAAATGCCAATTGTTGGGCTCTAATAATGACCTACTTAATAATCAATGCTGGGATGTAGACCAGCGATATCTATTTTAACAGACCTTTCAGCTGATTTCAAGGCATTCAAAAGGTAAGAACCACCAGATTAGACCACATTTGATATATATATAGGTGAGTAATTAGCATATTAAGATAATCCTATATTAACATTAAAAAAAGGTAAGGGCCCACAATAGCGTACCAGGATTAAATTTCATCACAACATTCTTGGTAGAAGCTTTGCAGGTACTCTTGAATATTAAATATATTTGATGAAAAGTCTTTAGTGATAAAGAATGACAACTTTTATCTGCCACTGGGCCAATAAACTCTATGAACTGCTTCACTTTAAAGACTCCATACTGATGTGGAATGAATGAACATGTCACTTTCTAAAAAAATACAAAACGAAACAGAGAGAGAAGGAAAAGTAACTAGCTGCTATAGGCTCAATGTTTGTGAAACCCCAAAACTCATGTTTAAACCTAATGCACAGTGTGATAGAACTGGAAGATGAGGCCTTTGGGATGTGATAGGTCAGGAGAACAGAGCTTTCCTGAGTGAAATTAGTGCTCTTACAAAAGAGGCCCCACAGGGTTCTCTAGCCCCTCCCACCATGTGAGGATATGTGGTCTACAACCAGGAAGAGAGCCCTTATCTGACCACGCTGGCACCCTGGGACTTTCAGCCTCCAGAACCATGAGAAATACCTGTGTTGTTTATAAACTACGCGGTATAAGATATTTTGTTCCAACATCCCAAATGGCTTAAGAAAACAATATTGTACTGTTAGAAAAAATAAAAAACCATTCCAAAAAAAGTTTTAAAAATTTTAAGGAGACCTAGTTCATCATGATATTAAAGTGCTTTAGGAATATCATATACAGTATTGAAAAACCTTTATGATACATATTATTGGAAATTATTTAAGAGAATTAAGTATAATGGTACTTAAGCACTTTCAGAATAGCAGATTACAGACCTCCAGAATTCTTTTCCTCTAAAAACAGAAAAAGACCACTAAAATAAATGTCAAAATCAACTTTTCAAAAATCAATATTTGAAAATTACCTAAAACTTTGCAAAAATTCAAGGAGTATATATTTAAGAAAAATAGTAAATGGTTTTGCAGTATTTTTACTTATTGCAATCCTTCTATTCCTAGTTTTGTGCTCTTCTTGAAAAACAATAGCCTTACAACTATGGTAGCTGTGAAAACTGTTAGCCTAGCAGCCACTGAGGGAGAATAACTGGTTTGGGCCTCTCCAAAAAGCCATCCCCAGAGAACTGTCCCTATTTGTCCTATCTGAAAGCTAGCTGACAAGTCTATTATGAGGGCATGCCTTTAATTGACCTGACTCAGAGCTAATTCTATGTGAACAACTCTTTCCCCAAAGTTTTGCCTTCCAACTGCAAAAAAAAATCAGTGGTAATTATTGAACATCACAGTAGTACCATTTAAGGCTAATAAGAGGCTAAATAGACAGAGGAAGGAAGGAAGGGAGGGAGGGAGGGAGGGAGGGAGGGAGGAGAAAAGGGGGAAAAAAGCACAAAATTAATTATTCACAGGGTATTTGAAAAGCTTTGACATATTCCTGGGAATTTCGACTGGAACACATATGTGCAGAACAGTGTACCTGCCCTGGAAATTTTGAGAAGGCTCTGATTTCTCACTTCTAGTTGACTTTGAAATCCAGTACAAGGAGGAACTGAAGGCCAACAGGAGGGAGGAACTAAGTGACAAAACAGTGAAAACATTCCCCATCCAACACACTTAGAGGCTCTTGGCAAAGGCTATGTCATTTATTGATACAAAGATTGTAAGAGAATCGCTGCCCAATCATAAGCTAACCTCTAAATCAACTCAGCACTACCTGATTGGCTGCACATAACAAAGAAAACAACCTTTACAGAATTAGCCAAGAAAGTCTCTAAACAAACAAAACAACAACAGAAAACAGCAAGGACAGTAAATCCTGGGGGCTGATTTCCAGAATTGCCAAATTATATCATTTACAGTGCTAACATTTCAATAAAAAAAAATCATAAGATACCCAGAGAAATAGGAAAGTATGGCTAACAGGAAAGATGTAATAAACAGAAACTGTGCCTGAGGAAACCCAAACCTTGGACTTAGTGACAAAGATGGTAAGTCGCCTATTACAAATACATTCAAAGGACTATATGAAAACATGTCTAAAAAATTCAAAGAAGACACCAAACGAAAGACAATAAAAATAAAAATACACAAGTAGGACTATATCAAACTAAACAGTTTCTACACAGCAAAAGAAACCATCAACAACAACAGAGAAGGCAACCTATTGAATTGGAAAAAGTAACGGCAAATCATATATCTGATAAGGGGCTAATATCCAAAATAAATAAAGAACTCACACAACTCAGTAGTAAAAAAAAACCACAATTTAAAAAATAGGCAGAATACCTAAATAGACATTTTTCCAAAGAAGACACACAGATGGTCAACAGATACATGAAATGGTGCTCATCACTAATCATCAGGGAAACACAAATCAAAAACACAATGAGATATCACCTCACACCAATTACAATGGCTACCATCAAAAACACTGGTAATAACAAGTGTTGGCAAGGATGTACAGAAAAAGGAAGCCTTGTGCACTGTTGGTGGGAATGTAAATTGGTGCATTCACTATGAAAAACAGTTCGGATGTTTTCCAAAAAATTAAAAATATAACTACCATATGATACAGCAATTCCAGTTCTGGGAATTTATCTGAAGAAAATAAACACACTAATTTGAGAAGATATACGCATCTGCACATTCACTGCACCATTATTTGTAATTGCCAAAACAACATAAGTGTCCACCAACATGCATAAAAAACAAGGAATATTATTTAGCCTTAAAAAGAAGGAAATCTTGCCATTTGTGACAACATGCATGGACTCTGATGGCATTATTCTAAGTGAAATAAGTTAAAGAATAATAGATTGACTATGATTTCACTTATATGTGGAATCTTTAAACAAAATGAGTTCACAGAAAGAGGTGGAGGTGAAGGACGGTAGGCAGAATGGGTTGAAAGGGTTCCAAAGGTACAAATTTGCAGTTATAAAAAAACAATAAGTCATGGGGATGTGATATGCAATATGATGACTGTAGTTAGTAATACTGTACAGCAAATTGGAAAGTTGCTAAAAATGTAGATTTTGAAAGTTATCATCATAAGAAATTTTTCCTTCCATAACAGCCTCTAAAGAACTAGGGGAGGAAGAGGGGGATAGGGGACATGTAAAAGGCTCAGAAACTCACCTCTTCAGCAAGTACTCAGACCATTTGCCCCATATCACCTCCCTTCACAGGAGGGCAAGGCCTGGGCCCCCCAAAGGCAAAAATGCCACAAACTCTCACTCCTGCCTTGGGTTAGCTGGCACTGGGGCCAGCACCTGGGTTCCAGTCTCTACTCACAGCACTGGACCTTCACTTCTGCCACATGTGTATACCCCAGCTTGGGCAACCTTCAGTCTGGCAGTGGAACCCAAAGAACCATGCACTCCCCTTGCCGTCTCTGGGATTGGGATGAGTGCCTGACTCCACCTCCTTTTCACCTTTTGCTGCTGTTGGCAGCTGCTGGACCAGGGGCATCCCACAGCTCAGACCAGGGCTGCAGGACCCATTCCTGCACCTACCCATGCAGGGAGTGCCAAGACTCCATGCTGTATATTTAAGCTTAGGGGCCGACCTCTTGGGCACTAGATAAATAAATATTCTCAGGAAAAAAAAAACTGTTTTAAAAGCTGTAACTATTTTTTGCACTTTTTTACATTTCCTATAGTGTCAAATGCTTTTCTAGGCACATGAAAAGCACTTAATGAATAATTATGGATACTGTGTGAATGCCAATACAAAAGTATTCATAACTAGGCTACAGAAGAGCTAAGATTTAGAAACACTGGTGCAACAAATGTAGTTTTTAATCCTCTGCAAGGCATTTTAGCAAACCCTAAAATATTTACAGTGTGTGAAAGCACAGAAAAATTATCTTACCTGCATACATTTTTCACCAAGCTTACCCCTTTCAGGGTCAATTCTAAAATTCGCAATTTTTTTAAAGTGGTATATCACAGGAAGCAATTTGCTGCGATTTTCCATAATAAACGCAACCTCTGACCGTTCACCCATGGAACAAGGTGGAAAATTAAGAATGCTTCCTGAATCAAACTGTAGTACAACAGGAAGTCCGGAGCCTGTTAGTGCTAATTCCAATTTCTCAAATCGATCATCTGTTTAAAAAAAAAGTAGCTTTTTAACATAAAAAGTGTTTTGGGAATCCAAGATATATTTCCTTAGTCCAAACCATGTCATCCGAAAGACTTGATGAGCTCTGGGTAGCTCACTGGATCTTTCATTCAACAAAAACAGTGCATGTTTTATCAGGGCCAAGCACTCTTCTAGGCCTTGGGGGTAACAGCAGTGAGTAAAATAGACATTTCTGCTCTCATGGACTTTACATTCTAGTGAGGTGACATTGGTAATAAAATAAATAAGTAAATGTATGGCATTTCAGAGACAGTAACATAGGGTGAAGGGGAGCAGAATTTGCCACCCCTAAATAAGCCTCTTTGGCATAAGGGTCATTATTTCAAAAACAGCAGACACAGGAAAAGCTCTGAAACCTGGAAGTTGACCTTTTGAAAGGACATTTACATTTAAAAGGGAAATATCCCTTTGTCTCCTTCTCTGCATCCTGAAGGAACTCTCATCAATGGAGATAGCAGAGGCTTAAATTTGCATAACCTTACCCTCATTTTCTGGGCTCTGCCACAGAAGCTCTCATAATGGCTCCCTACCCCCAACATCTTCAGCTAGAGATGGTATTTAAGGTGGTGGCTTGGGCATTTCAAAGAGTTACTCAGTGTTCCTGGATATCTCCCATGTATGCTGGAAATACACGTTATCAAACTTCTGTTTGTTTTTCCCCTGTGATCTGTCTTTTATTATAAGGGGTCTCAACCAAGAACTTAGAAGAGTAGAAGGAAAATTATTTTTCCTCCCCTACAATGGTAAGACAGAGCATATCATCTTGGGGCTACTCTTTATATGGGGAAGTCCAAAACAGTGTCTCTGATGGGGAGATATTTGAGCAAAATGATAAAAGAACTCCTGAAGAAAATCTAGTAAAATTGCATTCCAAATAGGACAGCAAAAAACAAGGACTGTAAGGCAGGCATTTGCTTGGCACGTTCCAAAAATCTGGAGGAACCAAATATGTCTAGGTAACAGTACCAGAAGGATGGTGAGAAATGGTCAGATTTAAGATATATTTTTGAGGGTAAAGTTAATAAAATTTACTGATGGATTGTACGTAGAATAGGAAATAAAACACATAATCAGCCCTGGCTGGTGTGGCTCAGTAGATTGAGTGCCAGCCTGCAAACCAAAGGGATCGCCAGTTCAATCCCCAGTCAGGGCACAAGCCTGGGTTGTGGGCCAGGTCCCCAGTAGTGGGTGTGCAAGAGGCAACCACACACTGATATTTCTCTCCCTCTCTTCCCTTCTCTCTAAAAATAAATAAAAAATATATGTATTTTAAAAACTAGATTAACTTGCAATCCTAGAACAAATGTTCTATCAGACAGAGCTCAGAGCTCAATATCACAAACCATGAGATAAATAGTAACAGCAATCTATTCCTGCCCTACAAACACAGTTCAATCCTGCTCAATAATCTACAATGTGGGCAAAAGTAAGTTTACAGTTGTTTATATACAAAATACAATAATTAATAAATAATAGTACAAGAATAAAGTCTGTTTTGCATATTCACAACTATAAACCTACTTTTGCCCCACCCTGTATGTCACCGTACTGACACACAAATCTTTTAGATTCTTGACTTGCCATGACTTATCTGTCCGGATTTGATCCCTTGCCTGCCTATATCTTTATTTTCCTTTTGATCTGTCTTGTTAAGCTGACCTCCAAGTTTTGTTCCATTTTTGCTCACTGCAGCACATCCAGTATTACCCGAGAATGTAAAAAATGCAAAGCTTCTTGATATGTAGCCTGCAAAGCATATGCACTTATCAATATCCTATAACAGGATATTGTAGCCTATTTACCAGAGCACTAGATGTTGGTTTTCGACTATTACTGTATATACATTCTGAGAGCTGAGGATCTGGTAGAGATGGAATGGGTCATTTTTTCCCACATCAATCTCTAAGAGATAATCTAGGATTGTAACAGGCTGAGAAACCCCCAAACCCCCACTAATATGGCTGGGGAAAGGAGAAGCAGAGCAAGTCCACTGAGAGTTACTTTGAATAGCTAAAGAACTTGGCCAGTATTTTAGTAATACTGATACCTGTGCCTGCCACACTCAGAGCCAGGGAGATGGGCATGACTTTAACCCATGATGCAGCCAGGAGGTGGTCCCCAGGCTACAGTGCCTGCTAGAGAATAGGAAGGCACTCACGGGGCAATGCCTGCCCATACTAACAATGGCAGCTGAGAAAAGCAAAAGAGACTGGAGTAAGGGTAGTTGTAACCCTCTGTGGGAGGAGTCAGAAATGGGGTTATGGAGGAGGAGCAGGGTGAGGATTTAAACTCAAGCGTGGGGCAGCCATGAGGTGTTGGCTAGGCAGTCTGAAAGGATGCAGGACTCTCACCGGCCCACCATGAGGAGGGGGCCACACAGTTTTGGATTAAGAGCAGGAGGCTAGCCCAGCACGGACGACTGAGAAAAGCCAGAATGTTAAAACAGGAATTTGCCTAGCCAAGCTACAGACTTATATTTCTTTTCCTGAGAGCAGTACCTCTGACTGGCCTGGTTTGGCAAGGGGAGGCAGGACTCTGTGTTTATGGGTGTTTAGTTTTAAGAGAACTTGGGACTTAAAAACAGAATTCTGCTATTATTCTGAACCTGTATAACTTTTGAATAAATAGTTCCTTTCCTTTTCATAAGGCTCTGCCATTGGGAGTCACAGTTCCTTTGGCGGAGGGCAATAGAACCCAGTGGTTCTGCTACAGGATTGCATAGGAAAAGACACCAGGCTGGTTTTTTTGTTTGTTTGTTTTTTTACTCCTTAAACTATGATCAGTAATATTCCACCTTTTTGATCTCATGGCACACATAAACTAATTACTAAAATTCTGCAGCACACCAAAAAATACAACTTTTGCCAATCTGGCAAAAAAAAGATAGGTATAATTTTTATTCATGCACACTGGCCAGCTATTGTGCTGGCTGTTGTCATTTTTTTACTTGACAATCTAAAGGAAAAGAGGTCAGTGCCCCTGACTAAATAGTATAGCATGTTTTAAGAATTCTTCTGGGACACTGCTTGAAAATTGCTACTCTAGATCATATTTATCTAATGCCATTTTAAAATAATAAAGTCTCCTAAATTATAATTTGAAGATTCCTATGTAAATGATTCTGAGGTTGATTTTTTTTCTTTACATACAACAAAAGACAGTTTAAGTTCTCTTGATTATGTTTGCATTTTCATTCTATTCAATAATTGTGTATTTTTATTATATTGCCTCTATAAATGTTGATGTCCAAACTTTTAGACTTCTATACATTAGATGATTACACTCATTTCACACTTACTTTTGACGGTTTTAGTGTTATCATCTCTCAAAAACCCATCCTTACTTCCTACAGTGTCAAATCTCATAAAGACAGCATAGTCTTGCCTGTGTGCAGGATCATCATCCATTCTATGATCGCCGGTTATCCTGTAAAAAATTACAATCGGTAATATTTACAGCAAAGACAATAAACTTTGTTACCTCTCACAAGGGACTATCAACTGAACCCTTAAATCTATGCAAACAGATGAAAGTTCAGGAATAAAAATATGACTGATCAATTTTCCAATATTACAGCACAGACATCGAGACTTGCCAAAAGAAGGCCGCAAAATGTAAATATCCACAACATGAGTTCATGCAATATTTGCAAGGTGAGGGTTATTGAAAAACACTAAGTCATCAAGGTCCAACACCAATGCCACTTTTTATGTGAAGTCCTTTTTTTTTGTATGTAGAGTTCATTGCTGGCTAAGCACTCTGTTCGATTCTCTTAAATAGTCCTTCTTTGCCCTGGGTGTAATTCCAAACCTCTGTTACATAACTGATCCTCCTGTAGACTAAACACATATTGCTAGCCACACTGTTGTTAGAAGAGAACAGGTAATTTGGAGAACAGGCAAGGAAAGACGGGAGGAAGAGAAGCAGGACCAAAGACAGAGATGGGTTCCCTCACAGGTTCGCTCACTGGCAGTCTTCACTTGCCTTAACTAGGGGTCAGCTTTTCTAGCAGTGGATACCTCAAATACATACACATAAGGCTGATGTGAAATATTACATAAGAATGCAAATATAATATTGAGAACACATCCAACTACAACTTCAAATCATACTCATATCTGTGAGTATGAGTCTAGTTTATGCTAAACTCTAAAAGTAACTATACTGCCATTAAAAAAAAGTGAGTTCTTAGAATTTCAAAGATTGTGTATTAGACAGTATCCTACAGATTCATCAAAGAAATTTCCTGTATGAAGTTATAATGAATAAGGCAAGTACAGATTGTACAAATACAATAATTACTTGGTGTATTCCCCTCCTTAACCCAACTTGGTTTTCAGTAAACAATTGATATTACCAAAGGACCCTACAGCCATAGAAAGAAGGGCATTAACCCTTCAGAATTCTCATAAATAAGGGTTAACATACTTAACAATTAGATGAGTTATCAACACACACTACAACCTCTCCAGTGCAGCTGAAATTGCCACCACATATTTAAAAACAGCATTTCCAAATACCTTTTCAAACTAAATAACCAAACCAGGGACTCAGAATCATGAAAAATATCCACTGGCAAAAGTCTTCATAGTCTGTATAAGTTTCTGCAGCCAACTGTGGTTGATCCCAGCAACTGCTATAAGGCTTAAAATTCATGATACTCAGCCAGCAAGAGTTTTTTCCCCAATAGAGGCCTCTTCTGTGGAGGCACCTAGAACATGCTGCTGACATTGGCTAGTTCTGCTGGGACAACAAGGTCTTGGGTGCACAGATTGGTTTGGAGCCACAATCCAAAACAACCCCAAACTTCCACTTCCACCACCCCATGCCCCCAAGGTATGGAGAAATTTTTAAGTTGACATGAAGCATTTAGAACCATATTTTTAAATATTGGCAATATTATTAAGCATGTTAGAAATACTTAGAACCATAATAAGAAAAAAACAATTTGTCCCTTCTGACAAGTTTTAATATTAAAGTCAATGTCATGAATGCATGGCTAATACATTTTTCATTAATAAGTAATATCTCAGTGGAATTAATTTTGCTTACTTTGGGCTGAAACAAAATGTAATTTTAATCTTTTGATAAGGCAGTAAAGTCCCTTCATTAGGAAAACAGGAAATAAAAGTGGTAACATCTATGTTCTTTATTTGTCTAAAGTAGGCGAGATTATGTATAGCAACATCTGTTCTTTGTTGAGTATTTGTACCCTGCAATATAAAATCAGAAATAAAAGAGTATTAAGGCAAAAACACAAAGTAAAATGTTTTTAAGAGGTCATAAACTAATTATAGAAATTCCAACAACCAGAAGATAGAGAACACATGTGTCTTTGAAGTACCATACAGAAATTTGAACAAGGAACATCATAAAATTTAAAGAAGTTTTAAGAAATTGATGCGGTCAGAAACCCCCACAATTAGTCACTGATTTATAAGAAACACTTGTCTGATTTACTTCAGATATATTACTATCAATGTTAGTTTAATTTGCTGAACTTTTTCAGGCTACTCTTAAAGACACATGAAATGAAACCTTAACCATTTGCATGTTAAAACATCTTTAGAATAATGAAACAAACAGCTTGTTGGGAAGATGGATTTGATAATGAGTTTTCCCATCTTCTCAAACTAAGCCTTCTTGATCAGCAAACCTTTCCTGGCTCTAAAAAATGAAAAGAAGAGAAGAGAAGGGAAGGGGAAGGGAGGGGCCCGGGAGAGGGAAGGGGAAAGAGGGGAGGGGAGGGGAGGGGAGAGAAAAGGTAAGACCAACTTTCTGTTATTAATAAGTTCAGAACAAGCTGCTTCAAAACATAATATTTGATCTTCTGTTGCACTACTTACTTACCAATTCTTCTCCAACAGAATCATTTTGTATTACAGCCACCCAATTTACAGATGCTGGGCTATTATTGTACAGAAGTGCACGTTCAATCTTCGATGTTCCAAAGTAAATACAGCCAAAGCGTATGCATTCCACCTTTGTATTATCATTTATGTTTAATAGTTCAAAAATCTGCTCAACCACATGAACTTTGATATTCAAGAATGTGTATGGATGACCTTGCAATCTCACTCTACAACATAACAAATATAAATATATACATACATTTACTTAGAATTTGATATACTTCATGTTTGTCCTAAATATTTATATAATAGAACTTTTATAAAAGTCATATTATAATTAAAATTCAAAGGCCTAAGAGCAGTTTCTTTCACATTCATGCCAGAAACCGTCAGGCCCTCTGTCTGAATCTGCACAGCTGACATACGTGCAACCAGCTCTGGCTGGTGTGGCTCAGTGGATTGAGCACTGGCCTGCAAACCAAAAAGTTCCTGGTTTGAATCCCAGTCAGGGAACATGCCTGGGTTGTGAGCCAGGTACCATTTGGGGGCATGTGAGAGGCAGCTGATCCATGTGTCTTTTGCACATTCTTCTTTCTCCTTCCCTTCCCCTTTCTCTAAAACTAACTAAATAAAATCTTTTAAAAAATGACATGTGCAAACTAATTCATTATCTCCAGGAGACAACAAAGTTGGGAAACAATAGCGTGAATTGATCCCAAAAAGAACTTATTGGTAGGTTCCATAGCACCAATTATTTTGTAAATACCAGAGTTACCTCTAGTTCTAGGGTTCTGAGATTCTTTTTTAACTCATCCTACTCCCTTAAGTCAAACAGCCAACAAAGTACAAATTGAGAGTATGGCATCATCCCCTTCCTAACGAGCCAATTCCCTACAAAGTAAAGTATCTCAGCAAAATCCCACTCTTTGCTGAAATGAATACAGCCTATAAAACTTCCTTTCCCAGACTAATTTGATCGCCCCATTGAAACTGGCCCCCGCCCCAAATTTATCCTTCTCTGGCCTAAATGCAGTCCTTTTGAATCTCACCCCATCAGATACTGCAGACAACTGACCACTCCAAAACCTAAGCCACTCCACTCTATCTCTGCCACAGTGAACATCTTCACACCATCTCTTGGCATATCCCTCCTTCCTTAGCTTCCTTGACACCATACTTTCCTGGTTTTCCTCTAACTTACTCAGAATCTATGTTCTCATTCTTCTAGGACTTAAATATGTTGTAAACTCCACGACTAATGGAATTTCTCTCCTACTCTCTCATACTCTACTCTCCTCAAAGTTATTTTCAATACCTCATGCTTCATCAACAATTTATCCACTGACAAACTTCAACCCCACGTACCAAGACCAAAACTTTTTCTGGGACTCGAGATAAGTAAATCTAATAGGCCCCACAGTATTCTGCGAAGCAAATCAATTCCATCCTTTCAAAACTGAGGCCAGATCTTCTCCCACAGACCTGCCCCTTCTCTCACCTTCTCTTTCTACAACCAGTCACTAAATCTAGTCAAATCTACCTCCATAACGTACCTCTAACCTGCAGAATTCTCTCCACACTCCCAATTTGTACCTTAGCTGATGCATTTATCATTTTTCTTTTGCTTCATTATTATAGATTCTGGTCAGGCAACCCATTCCACGTCTGTACTCCCTGATTTGTTTTGCACAATGCTTTTAGCATGACCTTTCCAAAATGCAAACTAATTAAGACACTCCCATCTTAAAACCTTCTTGAGATTCCACAGCCTTCACAATAAAACCTAAGCTCCTGTCAGGGCTCACAGCTCTTTCTCAAATAGTTTTTTTTGGCTGTGACCTTCAGTAAAAAATAAATTTCACATCGTAATGAGGGAAGCACAGGCATGAACATAAAGTTTTATAAATCAACATTTGCCCTTACTAGGTGAGGTGCATTTTGATATTTTCCATTTCATTGTTTTAAAACTGATAGTGTCCCATTATAGTGATTGCATATCCCACTAATGAACTGAGGCATGCAGCATTAAATAACACTGTCCCTATGTGGTCCCTTACTGGACCCTGCACCTGGTTTTCCTGGTCTGATTTCACGTCACTCCTTACTTCCATTTCTTTGCCTCTACATATCTTTTGATTACCCTGCGTGTAACACTGTCCACTTCCCTCTAGGACTTCAGGTCTTCTACTTACTCTGCCTGAAATCACTCCTCTAACCCACTCCTCTCACCAACACCCACCTCCTGTACACACACACACACACACACACGCACACACACACAGCCCAAACCACACCACTGTCTGTGTCTGGCTAATTCCTACTGACCCAGAAGTGTTTGGTTAAACTATCACCTTTTTAGTGGAGCCCTTATTTGATCTACTCCCTCCACCCACAAAATCCAAACTAGGAGCTCCTGTTATGTATACCCATATGCCATCCTCTGGTTCTTCCCATTTTTTAATCCCTCATACTTAACAAATATTAGAGACTCAATAAATTAATACTGACTGAAAAAAAAAAACAAGTAGTGACCCCACATTCAAAGACAATAAATATATCTGAAGAGTGACACAGGAAAACAGGTAAGTATTAAGTACTCTATTAGAATTGAGAACCATTACACACTTACTTTGCCATTTCATTTACAACTCTGGGCTGGTCTGCACAGAAATCCACTTTAACAGTCTTTGAGGACTTGGGCTCCACAACACCATTAGTTGGAGAAATGGCAATTGGTAATGGGCCCCAGTATTCCATGGTAAACATACCTCAGGAGAACAAGAGCAGATGTTTTTATCTGGAGCCTTAAAATATTACATTCATATTCTTAGCAGAGGACAGACAAGTATTACAGAGTATATGATCTATTGAGGACCAAGAATTACCACTTTGATTGCAAATGCAAGTTCCAGGGTCACCAAAGATACGTGAGCCTACTGTTAGGACTCAGCCCTCATGAACAGGTAAAATATATTGTTTGCTTACTCTGTTCAGATACTTTTGCTAAAAGCTTTCCCTAAAGAATTCTATTTAATCCTCATAATGATTCCATGACATCAATCATTAGTTCAATCATTACCTCTATTTATAAATAAGGAAATAGAAGATTAGAAAAATTGAGCGACTTGTCCAAAGACACACAACTATTGTGGTAGACCCCAATTCTTCACTTCTCTGTATCCTTACCATCACCCTACCATGGACAAAGAATATTTTCCTACCCCTTGACTTTGAACTTGATCATGTGATTTGCTTTGGTCAATACCATGTCGTTCGCTAGCAGTAACAACATGCCAGCTTGAACCCCAGATGTTCTTTCGCACTTCTACCATAAAAATTCTTCTCTTGAAGAGCTGCTGTCCCTTTGGCCTGGGCCCCAGAATGAACAAATATGGAGCACTGCCACCCAGCTGACTCACAGCCCTGCAGTTAGTAACAGAACAGCCCCAGCTGCCGTAGTTTGAAACAGCCACCCACCTGAGCTCAGCTTAGACCAGTCAAGTTCTAGTCCACAAGCATACAGATGAAAATTTTTTAAATAATTGCCCTTTTAATATACAGAGTCGTGGGGTGCTTTTGTTATATAGCAATAGTGGACTATTAATGCTGGTAACTAAGTAGTTGAACTGGGATGTTCACTTGGCTGTTTCTGACCATAGGACTCACACTTATAGTAGCCACTACCACTTCTCCATAGATGAATTAATGCAGTTCACACAGGGAAAAAGCAAAAGGAATGGGTCTCTAGAATCAAATGGCATATGAGAAGGAGTCTATAAAAACTGTTTCTTATAAAAGCAGAAATGGTTCATACTTTACGGTTATTTGGTGCCTGTATTAGAGCACACAGTCCTTGAGATCAGACACTCTATTTTCCATCTCTGTGGTCCTGGTACCCCACCCAGTTCCTGGCACAAAGCTATGCTCAAAATATATCCAACAAATGGAAACAGCCAATCACAAGTCTCTTAAATATTATACAATATTAACACAAGTGAGCATACTGCCAACAGAAACAACTTTGCAAATGCCCAATTCATGCATTTTTCTTATTTTAATTGTTCAAGTACAGTTTTCTGCCTTTTACTCCCATCCCAGCCCACTCCCCCAATGCTCCCCACCTCCCTCCCATTTCCACACCCCTTAGTTTTTGTCCATGTGTCCTTTATACTTGTTCCTGTGATGAATTCACGCATTTTAAAATCACCTTTTATGACATTTTCCAAAATTATTTGCTTTACTTAGGCAAATTAAATATTAGCATAATAAAAGTACTGAAAATATGAAAAGGTGAAAAAACTTAAGTACAGAAATGACCTGATGGAAAAGGCAAATGCACAGTAACAAAATTTGTTAATCCAATCATTTCAGGAAAATGCTAATGGCATAATATTTAAGGCTTATTTTCTGTCATAAAATAAAACAAATACTTATACTATTCTACCCATGCCAAATAAATAAGTATTATTGACTCAGTTCTCCAGAAAAACAGAACTGCATGCATTCAGTTAAGGCTGAGTCAGTATAATCGTTCCTGTATTGTAACCACATGGACAAAATTTGTCAAGAGTTTAAGCAATGTTTCAAATGTTTATTCAGCAGTAAACCAAAAGAATATTGTTCAGTCTTCTAAATATATGAAAACTGTGGGTAAACAAACATTACTGTGTTGTATATAACTTTAATACCATTAGTAATCACGACATATTTGACTGCTGTAGTTTCTAATTGCTAACAGGAACAAGGGCATCACCCTAAGAGAAGAATATCCTTGCAGGAAGCACATTATAGATGAAATTCTGCCATCAATTTTCATTTCTTTTCAGATATAACACTGGCTAATGTGTGCAGCGTAAACTACAAGGAGATAAGTGGAGACTTCAGAGAAATGATTTAGGCTAGTGTAACTACTAAGCAGGAGAAGACAATGGCCTGTTATGGAGAAGTGGCAATGAGACAGAGAGAAGACGAATTATTGACATGATCAGGAAGTCAATAGACAGGATTGAATAATTGGTTAAGGGGGCAGGAGGTGAAAAAAATAGAGGCCTCAAGGATTTTGCCAAGTTCCTCACTTTCCCAAATACATAGTGGTGACATTTAATGAAAAAGAGAAGAGGACAAGTCTTGGGGAGAAGATGAAGAGGCTGGTTTTGGAAACCAGAAGGAAGTACAAAGTATTGTGTAGATTTCAATGAAGTAACACAAATGGAAGTGATCGCCTAGGGAATGCACGTTGACTGAGGAAACATGAGGGTCCATGGCAAATCCTAAGGAACACCCCCATTTAATGTGCCAAAAAATGGACAGCAGTCCCCAAAAGAAAACTGAAGAGGAGGGAGTCAGTAGAAAAGGAATAATTCTAACATCAAGAGTGAATATTTATTGAAGACTTAAGACACATCAGAGGGTGTGTTAAGCATTTTGTTAATCATCACCACAACTGTAGAGGGCAGACACTACGTGTTTCTCTACAGGCGATGTTCAGAAAGTGTAAATCCCTCGCCTAGGGCTGCCCAGCCAGTGACTGTTGCAACCAAGATTTGGGCTCTGGAAGACCTGATGTCTAGATGTGAGTTATTTATTATTAACCATGATTTTATATACGAGAGTGAGAGGTCACAGGAGCTGAAGTGGCCAACTGTGTCAAATGTTGTTAGTAAGCCTTGTAAAATAAACACGTGGACTTGTCCACTGACGAGACTCAGAAGAGCATATACAGCTGTGGCTAAGATGAAGGGTCTTCTGTACAAACCTGTAAGTGTTTTGAATCAGAGTTGCTCTACCTTTTTTAGAAAAGTAGCTTAGGCATTGGGTGGCAAAATACACATTGTTATCTGGCCTTTATTCCTCTAAAATAACAGGTAAATGGTCTGTAGTTTTACAGAACGCTACTGAAAACCGAGAGTTACAACCCAAGGCCATTTTTATTGGCTATGTATGCTTTTTCCCCCTTAAGTTTCCTTGGGTCTAAGCATACCAAAGGTGTGTACCAGTCTCTACCTATATCCAAATGACTCAGTTTTGGAGACTTTCAGAATGCTCATATGTGATGAAATGGGTTACTTCCAAAATCACCTTTCACTGAGAGCTCAATGGTTCTTTACTAAAACCACTGAACTAAATCAATTAAACACAGGCTTATTGAATGTCTACTATATGTCTAGCATGGTATTATGCATGAAACATATATTGAGATTCCATGGCATCAATTTCCAAGAAAAGAAAAAATATGCGTTGTGAATAAATAGTGCATACTTCTGGGTAGTTTGGGAGGATCCTAAGGACCACACATGGGTTGGGTCCAATTTAGCAAATCTCCTGGTTGACAGAGGATGCCCAGCTTTTCTAGACAGTGAAGTGGGGAGGTGATGCTGACAATCAGGAAAAGGGGGAGAGTGCACATTAAGAGCAAGAGAAAGGTCATATATTTTGAGCCAAGTGACCCAAATAAACTAAAGGATGATGAGTTCTACAGTAGCTATTCAAACTGAGAAATGGTGTGTAAAGGTCACACTAAGGACTTTAAAGACTGTTCTACATCATAACACTGTAGTAGGAAAATGTCTACTGAAATGTTGAATACTGAGGGTAAGAGATTTATAAATGATTGCAATTCAAGGCAAGCTGAAATAACAATGTTTTTTCAGTCTTCAAAGATAACTGAGAAACAATAAAATTGTGAGAGAACATGGAGTTCACCAGCTCATAAAGTACTAATAGCAGAGACATCTTACAGATTGAACCGTGTCTTTTCAAAATGAAAAGATAAGTGCTTCTTTGCACAGTCAGGAGTGAACTTAGGAAACATTCTTTTAAAGGGTCAGAAGACAAATGTTCCAACAACATTTGGCTAAATCCATGGAGGGATACTTCATAAAGGGCTATAAAAATGAAACATCACGAAGTTGTTACACAGAGAAACTTTGGAGTCTACAAAACCAAAGATGATAACCAAAGTGACACCACCAAAGAGAGTAAACAAAGCTGTACAAATCCTGAACTATGGAGTGTAGCGTTTCGAGTCCTCTTAAGTGTACATATACATTTGTAAACATTTAATCTTTGACTCTGAAACTATAAAATGTTTGGCTCATAAAACCCTTTTCTAAAATTTATTAAAATCGTCTTTGGTTGCTGAATATATTTTCTGCGTAAGTGTTTTTCTTCATGAAAATACACTGTTATTCTCATGAATATTTAGATAGTATGCTTGTAGTAATAAGGACTTTATGACACTGTACAGGCACTTGCCGTAAATATAAAACATGCTATCAATTTTGGTAAAGGTGGAAAAATAACATTATTCAACCTCAAGAATGAGGGACAAAGTCAACACTAAGAAAATGTGTTTCACTGACAATATTTTTTTTCTTTTGTAAAGTAATAGTATTTTACATTTTACAGTTCTCAATTGTAATTTATAAAATATAGTGTTTACTGCAAATACTATGAACACACAAAATATTAATACAATATTAAAAGCCAATGTAAATTATTTTTCCTAAAATATATGGACCCAGGTCTGAGGCTTAATTTTATTTATTTTATTAAGTAAAATAATATTAAATGTTCAATTAAAATAAAATGGTAATTTTTTTACTTAAATAGAGCTTTTACATACAATAAAACTGTATAATCTGGTGAGGTTTTAGAATAAAGAGAGGAGATGAACAAATCTTTGAAGTACTTGTTATTTACAACTGCTAAAAGAGATTTCTGGAAAGTAAAATAATAAAAATAAAATTGTCTCAATTGCATATCATTGCTCTAAAATATAACCAGAGAGTCTAAAGGCCCATACAGCCCATGATCACTTGCCATGAAAGACTCTCCCCTTAATATTGGGGTCAGACCACAAATGAGTCTAATATTCCACAATCCCACGGGCACCAGAAATTTAATCACTTAAACACCAAAGCATCAAAAGCGAAATGAGTATCATTTAATGAAGAACAATGATCAGTTTTATTTCTTTATATCCTAGCCCCCCCAAAAATTGGTAAAGTGACAGACTGCCTTTGTCTTAATAATTCCCAGTGCTCAATCAAGCAGCCCAGAGAACATCCGCACTTAGTGTCAAATGGGTTTAAGACCTGGTTTATGCATCCCACAAGCAGTCTCAGAGAGAAATGTCTTCCCTGTGCAGAGCTAGTCCTCATTTCCATTTTGCAGAAATGACAGCCCTGACCATCCAATGAGAATGAAGGGATAAGTACTTTTATGCCTGCTGTATACCAGCAATGAAGAATGTGCATGAGCATAGGCAGACAGGCCTTTATGTAAACCTTTAGGTCACAGCAAAAATCTCCAGAAATAATCCAGTCTGAAGAAGAACATTTACTCTTTGAAGAAAGAGTTCATAAGAGCTCTCTAGGGACCATCATGTGAATTCAAACTTGAATACAATAGGGGAAAAAATTTTGAGTGTCTATGATAAGTACCATATGACAACCTTAAATACACACATAATTAAGCACAGTACATTTTGTCACCCAATTTATAAATGAGGAATTTCAAGGTCAATGTCATTAAAGATCATTGTACCAGATCACACAGCTTGTAAGTCACTATGCCCTGATTCTATCTCAGGATGACCCTAAGGACTAGGTCAGTTTCATGACTCTGTCCTGCCTTCTAATGACGGGTTCATCACCAGTCATCTGAGAGTGAGGGTGTGTTCATCAGAATCATAAGCAGAATGAGTCATCTTTCCTGAATAACTGCCTTTCAGTCTTTTATAGTCACCCTATATAACAGCCTCATAGACATTTGTGGGGGGTGGGGAGGTGAATCAGAGAATCCATTAATTATACAAGGTATATTTTTCAAATAGTATCAACTATCTTCCAAAAGTGTAAGTTGATTTTTATGACACGAGTATTTACCTCGAACCTTGCCATGATTAGTGATTCTAACCTCTTTACAATGCACTTTACTATTGGCAACCAAAGTCCCAAAATTAACTTCTGGCTCAATTTCCAAATCACAACATGGAATCAACCTAGGAGAGGAGAGAAAAGGACCACATAATGAATTTTAACAATGATAACCTTGTGGTTAAGTCTACAGGTCCACTTACTGGTAGCACATTTGTCAGTAAAAGGAACTGTGCAATAAAGACATGAAAGCAAGATAATAAGACACATTTGAAACAAAGAAATCAGACTTTATGCATCTGAGTACATGGTATACCCTCCCAAGTACTCACCCTCAGAGGCTACTCACATGTCTCAATATTTTTGTTGCTTAAAGCACATTTGGAGCTCTGTTTTGGAATCTCCACCTAAGCCTATAAAATGCATTCTTTTGACCCTCCTCAAAAAGGGTAGAACTGATCTTAACAAAGTAAAGTAGTTTAGATGATACCAAATCTGATAAATAAAAAGTGTGATGCTATGGTAAAAAATGGAATGCGAATACAAATTTGAGGGAAAAAAACATGAGGTAAAATGTTCAACTATTAACAACTTACTATGTTATTTCCATTTTACTGGACACATCTGAAAGAAGCATGTAACTATCTTATATTAACATTTATTATGTATAAGCAATTGCACTTTGCAATCTTAGAAACTTTTCAATGTGAAAGAGGGACATAGTTTTTAGGAAGACATTAAAAAAGTGTTCAAATTCACTGATTTTATATTTCTCTACTAAAGCGCTTTAGGAAGATCAGAGAATACAAACTTCTGGTTTTCCAACAAGATTGTATAAATCCATTTTTCTGTGTTCTGCCCCACTAAATACAACTATAAAGCCTAGAAATGGTGCAAGAGGCAATCACAGGAGAATGATGAAAATTGGTGAAAAGGTAGAGCTGGCTGGTTTGGGACCTGAGGACTGTAGGAACAAGAGGGAAATGCAAATTAACGCTCAAATGAAACTCCAGTATTGAAATGGTCAAAATTAAAAATAGTGACAGCAACAAATGCCAGTGATGACCCAGAACACAGATTGCTCATACATTGCTCACTGGAATGTAAATGGTACGGCCACTTTGAAAAGCAAGTTGAAATTTTCTTTTAAATAAAACATGCAACTACCATATAACCCAGCATATGAAGATTAAAATTTATTTTCACATAAAACTTGTACATGGATGTTCATAGCAGCTTTGTGTGTAATAGCCAAAAATTGGGATTAGCCCTGAAACCCTTCAACAGGTCAATGGTTAAACCAACTCTGGTATATCTATACCATGGACTAGTTCTCGAGAAGCAAACTATTGATATATTCAACAACTTGGTTGCATCTCCAGGGAGTTTTGCTGTGAAAAAAAAAGGTCAATCCCCAAAGGTTATACAACATATTTGAGATGAAAAATTTTTAGAAATGGAAGACAGATTAGTGGTTTTCAGTTTAGGGATGGTGCTTGTGGGGCGGAAGGGAGGTGGGTGTGGTTATAAAAAGTAACAAGAGGGAGGGATCCTTGTGGCATTGGAACTGCACAGTATCTTGACTGTAGTGGTAGATACGAAATCCTACACAGGTAATAAAATTGTATAGAAATTAAAAGCTTATACATACACAGGATTTTAAGTAAAGCTGTGGCAATCTGAATTCAATAGGTGGACTGTTCAATGTAAATTTTCTAGTCATGGTATTATCCTATTGTTTTGCAAAGTGTTACCATTGGGGAAAATGCACAAGGAATCACTTCTTTTAATTACATGGGAATCTGCAATCATCTGAATTTTTTTAAAAATAGAAACATAGCAACAAGCTTGCTCATGACATCTGCCTTCAGCCCTGCCTATCACACTTTAGGGAGGCAGTGTTGTCTTTCTGTTGTGACTCTGGCGAGCAGCTGGCCTCTGATGAGAGAGGGCACATTATGGGACTAAGGCAAAAATCCATTCTCAAAAGCAGAAGCATCTTCAACATTTCTCTCCATATACACCACAACCAAGCAAGTCTGAATGCTGGCCACGAGTATGTCAATGTGCAGATGGGCCCAAAATGGCCTTACTCGAAATAAAATGTAAAATGTAAATTATATATTTGTAATAGCATAACACTTTTTGTTTCTTTCCTAACATGTACCAACTATTTGATTCTTATGCAGAATGAGATAGTATGCAGAATCAGAACCTCTGAACACATGGAGAAACAAAATAATGGCAGATCAAAATGTAGTTTATTAAAATGAAAAAACACAAGGGAAAAAGTAAAAGGGCACATGTCTAATACTGAAATCATATTAATATTTCAATATTAATCCTGCTGCTGGTAGACAAATACCACTTTCTTTACTAAGTCTTTCTGTCTAAATGCACGAAAAAATAGGGGAAATAAAATAGGATGTGACACCAAGGAAAAAAAAAAGAATACGTGCAATTGTTGAATGTTTTTAAGTTATCTCAATAAAAAAATACCAGCAAACTGTCTTCATTTCTTTTAACCCAAAATTTGCTAAATTTGCCCTTTAAGCTCAGCTGTAAGGAAACTACAGATAAAACAAGGCATGTTAGTTGGAGAATATAAAGAATATCACTTTGACCTTAACTTTTATTTGAAGAGTACTCGAAATGTCAGCATGGAATATGAAGAATACATACCCAGCAAGAGGGATCTCTATTGCTTTGTTTCCTACTACAATATATAGTTGGTCAAAAGTGTTTTCATCTTTATTTGGATGATATTCCACCATAGCTGTAATCTGAAGTCCTGAAGCAAGTTCTTTCTCCGTACTAGGGGAAATCACTTTGAACTTCAGTGGAAGAAAAAAAAATCAAATTACATATCTTAACTCCTAATAAGAAAATCATGTGAGCAAAATCATGCTAGGAGTGTACATTATTTCAAGAAATATTTCAAAACATAGGCAATATTGCTACCCTCAAGGCAAAGACTAAATGGCTATTTATACCTATCAGATTCTAGATCCTTTGGATATGCTTTTAACAGTACAACAACTGAAACTGACAATGCAGTCAGTTGAGAAATAGTATGTAATGCTGAGGGCTACTTAAATGTAGAAAAAAGGAAAAGCAAACTAATAAAAATGTTACTCAATCATGTATACATGCATAATACATAAAAGCATACACATGTACATATATGTATACACACACACATAGCTTTTTATATACTTTCCACATGGGAACTGAGACTTCATAATTTGCTGGAAATATAAAAAAGAAATATGCTAAAGAGGGGAAAAACACTTTTGTTCTTTTCAAATATTTGCTAAACTCCAGGAAAAAAATTAAGGAGCAAAGAGAACTGCTGTCTGTTAAGCACTTATAATAGGTCAAGCATGCTACATCTCAATGCACTTCTACAGTCCTGTAAGACTGGTATTATGGCTCCCAGCATATAGATGAGGAAACTGGAACTTGTAGAGTGTAATTAATGCCTAAGGTCACTCAGGCATTGTGGATTCAAAACACACATCTACCTGCCTCTAAAACTTAAGCCCTTTCCCCACAACTGTACAGAATCCCTCTCCTAAATACATAATCTCTTTGAGGAAGCAGACTATATTCCCCTTGAAAGTTAAATAAATAATGTAAACCTGGGACTAATTAAGTGTCGCATGAGTGATACAGCTGTAAGTATCATGAAAATCCTCCAGAGAACATGATTACCATGGGCTAGGAAGAAGTGCACTTGGCCTAGGCTTAGAGATGGATGTTAAAAAGTGGAGAAGCAAGAGAGGTGCTCCCTGTGGGGGCAGGAATATTTCAGACACAACCAGAGAAAAGAATAAGCAAAATAATCTCTCAGCAGGCAGCTAATAAGCTAGGCTCACTGAGCAAAGAGCTTCAATCAGCAGCAATAGCAGTCATGCTGAAATGAATTATTCAGGGATTTCAATGCCAGGCTGAGAGTCTAAGCAGTGCTTTAAAGCAATGAAGGAGATAGGGCACTGGAATGATTTGTTGATAACCACCGATCTGAAAGCATCATACCTCCAACAAACAATGGTTCTGATACCTCATAACTATCACACTGCAATCCTCAAACCCTCTGCAATGACAAAGCAATTTGACAACAATAGACTGTTGTTCTTCAGATAGGCCTTTGGGTGCTGGTAGTACACACGTCAGGTTTGACTGTCTTCCCTGAAAGAGGCTCTGTCTTCAAGAAGGGAAACGAGGGCTTCAGCAGCAGGTGCTTATGGTCAAACTACAAGGTGCTGAGCGCTTTGAGTGGTCCGCAAAGTGTATAAGGCACCTCCCTGCTCTTAGGAGCTTCTGAACTGACCATTAAGATAAAAATTAAAAAAAAAATAAAATAAAAGATAAAAATGAAAATTCATCAGGATTCAGCCCTGGCTGGTGTGGCCCAGTGAATTGAGCACTGGCCTGTGAACCAAAGAGTTGCAGGTTCGATTCCCAGTCAGGGCACATGCCTGGGGTTGCAGGCCAGGTCCCCAGTAGGAGGCATGCAAGAGGCAACCACACATCGATGTGTCTCTCCTTCTCTTTCCCCCTCCCTTCCCCTCTCAAAAAATGAATAAATAAAATCTTTTTTAAAAAGATTTACCAGGATTCATGGGCACACAAGTCCAAATTATAATGAATGTCTTTAAATGCAATTGGTATCCAGTAGGGTAGAAATAATTTGGAGATAATACAAAAGAAGACTTGTTAGAGAAAATGAGAACACACATTGACCCTCAAAAATGGGTGAAATTTAGAAAGGAGTGATTTTTGCAGGAGAGGAAATAAAAACAAGGGTCAAAAATTTTTTAAAAGTCTGTGCCATGGCAGTAAGGAGACAATTACAAGTAAGACTGTCCTGACTGAACCAGAAGCCACATGAGTCAGGACTGTGTTGTGAAAAGTGTATCTTTTTTATGTTCTACCAGCAGCCCACAGTAGATGGTATATAGTACTTCATATGACAGTAAGTACTCACTACACAGATAATGCGGAATCTTGAGCCAGGGTGGAAAACAACTAGTACCGTGTGTTAGAATCATTTTCTAAGTAATTATAATAGCGGCGATGACAAGGCTCTCTACAAAGCTCCTTGTTTTTCTTTTGTCCTCCAAGACAGTTAATGCATTTTCTGCACATCTATCTCTTCCCTACTTCCCATTATAACTATGAAGGATCTGTAGTGCCCATCATGGTCTTGCAACAAAGAGAATTTCACAGTGCATTGGGCTCCTGGTTTTGGCCTCTAACTAGTAAGCCTGTCTAGTCATTCTCTTGTCAATGTCGAGACATGTGGTCTAAACAGTTTTCCTTTTTAACTCTTAAATGCAAACCAAAATAAAACAAACTATATAATTGTTCTGTCTGCATAAATACCAGGAGACATCTATAAAATAGTGTTTGCCCGCATCTGGGATTACTGCGAGCTTGAGGTTTAAAAGCAAGTATTCAGATACATATTCACTTGTTCAATGAATATGTAGTAAGATAGAGAAATAAGCTTTCCCACGAATTATATAGTACTTGGAGGAATCAGGTACTTTTTGATTTAATGAGCAACTAATAGTCTCTTGTGCTGTACTATCAAAAAATAAACACATTACTATTGTTAAAACATGGATAAGAAAATGAAGAATGTGTGATTCCATTTATATGAAACACAAGAACAGGCCAAACTAATCTTTGGTGTTAGAAATCAGTATAGTGGTCATCTCCAAGGGATGATGTAGCCACCCTGGCTCAAGTTTCTGCATTGTCTATGTAGTGAGTTAGGTACTGTAGGAAACCTTCCTGAGTATTAGAAATATTCTATGATTTGGTCCAAGTGGTGGCTACATGGATACATACTTACATATATAAACTCATCAAGCTTTACATTCAAGATTTGGGTACTTTAGTGTAGATAAATAGAACATCAGTTTATTTAAACATATAAAAGGTAGAACATTGAAGTCCTTTTCTGTCATTGCCCTCCTATATTAATTGTGTTAAATATATGTACGTTTAACACAAAAACACACAGCCATCTCTCCATTTCTGTACATATAAGTCCAGCTGAGTCCAATACTATTCATCATTAGCAATATTCCACTAAAAAGTCAGTTATTCATCACCTACATATCAAAAATTCTTATTACCTTTCCTATACCAAAAGTCTCCCTAATAACAGAGACCGATCAGAGTAAACTAACAGCTATCCACTCACAACCACTCTCTAACTGTGAAATAGAGATGAAATTATGTCAACTTGTAGGTCAGAAGATAGGGGCAGCCTCTCAGAACATTAATTTTGCTGATGCTTAGATGCTGACTGACATCCTGTGAGTTTCTAAGTCCAATGAGGGAAGGGCTATGTTCATCATGCATTCCTCACACCTACCACCTATTATACAATAGGTGCTCAACAAGTACTTGTTTAAATATAAATAGTAAACCTTCCCACTATCTTATAATATCTGGAATAATCAAGCACTTTATAGTTCAAAGGTTGGTGGTCATTAACTCTACAGAATCATGAGATACAGATTCTGGGCCAAAGAGAGACAGACATGGAACCCCCTTCCCTACTTTCCATACCCAGAATGAAGAAATTGGGAGGTTCTAGATTGAATTTACCCACTCTGTGTCTCAACCCTAAGTAAAAAGAATAAACAAACAAACAAACAAAAAAGCAAACACAGGTATACATAGAGACACCTAACTCACCGCTCCCCAGGAAACCCAATCCTGCTCCCCATCCCCGCAGGAGCACAGTGCCTACTCTCCAGGACAATGCAGGCACCCAAGTGGGAAAGTAGTGTTAGAGCCCCAGTCCTCCTGAGGTCCTGCTCCGAACACTTTGGAGTGTGTTACCTGTTGGTTGATGGGCTCCAGAAACCGGATCTTCTGGTTGCTGCGGCCAAGATTGTGGATAGTAATTGGCTGGCGGTACACCTTCCCCGCCAAGGTGTCCTGGAACTTCAGCTCCAACGGAATCACCCGTAGCTGCAACTCCTTCGGAGTCTCCACTTCCCGAGGGATCAGGGAACCCCTGTGTGTATTCATATCTGTCCTCTACGTAGCCCGCCAACTAAAGGGGACTTGACTCACTGAAGACTAGTATTAACGCCTGTCTAGTGTTTACGCCGTCGCTAGGTAACCATTGGAGACTGCGCACGCGCAAAGTCTAACGGCCTTGGAGCCACCCTAGCTGCGAGATCTGGAGATTCGAACTGTGAAAGCAGGCAAAATCTCGCGAGAATGCTGGGGTTACAGGTGTCACCAGAATAGCCTGAAAACTTGCCGTAGCCGCCCAAATCCCAAAAGCATCTCACTTTGCCATGGCCTGGCAGAATTTTAAGATGACACCGGCAGGGGCATCTTCCTGGATTTTCTCAAGATGAGGCCTCAAGAAGAGCGGAAGTGATGTGCCCACGGGGTCTATTAAAGCAGCAAGATGCAACAGTAATGGAGGAATTCAATGGAAACACAGTGAGGACCCCCAGGGGTCCTATTTAGTGGCCTTTAGGCTAGCGTTTCTAAAAAACGTAATAGCAAGCCTCTGTGTCTTTTGTTAAAATGCAAATTATGTTTCAGTAGATCATAGGCAGGGCCTAAGAATCTATTAGTAACAAGGTCCCAGGTGATTACAATGCTTTACAGTCCAAGGGCCACACGTTGAACTTTGTTAACTACCCTTGTTTCTTCATTTGTGAAACCAAGGTGCTGCTGAGAAGACTGACATCAAACATCTTCATAGCTAGATGAGCACCTTTCCAACAGGCCATGATTCGCAGTGCCCAATCCCTACTCTCTCCTCATCTTCATCTACTATAATGGCCTTAGAGTTTCAAAACATATTAGGTGAGTGGTATTTCCCTTCATTAATCTACCTCTAATCATAACTGTATCACACTTATTCTACAGACCTTTATTAATTTGGAGCTGAGCACTGCTTTAATGGCTTTTATTTTTGTTTCTTATTTTATTTTTTAAAAGACTTTATTTATTTTTAGAGAAAGGAAGGGAGAGAGAAAGAAAGGGAGAGAAACACCAATGCGTGGTTGTCTCTCACGTGCTCCCCACTGGGACCCGGCCCACAACCCAGGCATGTGCCCTGACTGGGAATTGAACCAACAACGCCTTGCTTCATAGGCCGGCGCTCAATCCATTGAGCCACCAGTCAGGGCTATTTTTGTTTCTTATTTTAAAAACTAGATGGAATTCATATATATATTACAGAACAGACCAAAGGGGGGTGTACAATATACTATTAACAAAGGACCCCCACTAAGTTCACTATGCTTGCCACCAGAGGAAAGACATCTCTCAATGCCAGAGATTTGTGAAAAGGAAAGGAAATGTTTATTTAAAAGTTATACAGATTAAAGTCCTTTAGAATACCCACAGACACACACAGTCCTTCCTTCTCTCTCTACTGGAGTCTGGGGTACCGGATCTCAGGAAAAGAAGTAGAAGTCTGTGATTCAGGCTCCTGGCACCATCAGCTGTGTCGCCACCACAATCTCCAGTCAATCCAAAGCCATGTGGCACCTTGTCATGGCCCATCAGCAAGAGTCCTTTCACCCCCTTTTCTTCCAGGCAAAGTCTCTTCTGCTTCCTAAGCCACGTGGCAAAAGGGAGCACCCCAAAGCCATGTGGTTCTCACTCTTGCCAAAACTGTGGGGGTCCCCACTCTGCCAAAGCCACAGGATTCTCTCCTCATATGGCTTCTATGTCTGGGTTTAAATCCCTGTGCCAATCTTCCTCTGCAGCCCCATTTCTGACTCTTCCTACAATCAGTTACACCTGCCAGCATTCCTGTATTCTTCCAGCTTTTCTGGGCTGCCATCGTGAGTCTGGGCAGGTGTGGCCCCATGTCATGGAGCCAGTCTTCTCCAAGCTCTCATGCAGGTGCTGTAACCAGAGGGAGCTGCCTCCCAGTTACATCTTGGGTGGAAGTCACTTCCATCCCCCGGCTCAAAGCATGGCCACAGTTATTTAGCATATCCATGAAACCAGTTAAAAGTTATAAATATGTTAAATGACCATGCCAAAGGTTAGCTGCAAAGCTGTTCCTGTACCAAACAGCTCTCAATAGCCCTGTTCCAGGTGTCCCATTCCCCCAGCTCAGACTTGTGGGGGCGAGGGCATCCTATATATATTTTTTCTAATATTTCCTGGGCACTTTGAGTTCTGGACTCCATTCCAAATCCCCGTTTGGGGCCCCTCTCTTGGCTGCACCGTGTTACATATATATGTTCATACTTTATTTCCTCCAAGCAGTTTCTCATCCTTCAAAACCTAAATATCATTGTCAATCCTTTTCCACAACTGTTTTAAAAGATTCACACAGTATCAAGATGATAAACAAGTTATTACTTCATTTTAAAGTTGCCCTAAATATAAAGACTAGTTTGAAAATTTCTTGGAATTGTAGTTGTCAATCGTTGAAAATACTACATGTGGTGGTAGTGATGATTACTATTTGCAAATTCATATGAATTGATAGATTAAAAGCATCTGCATTGTTTTCCAAATTCTATAAATTTTGGTTAACAAGCAGGAACTAGCTAGATGTTTATACTAATCACTATTTTGATATCATAATACAAGTCTGGTCCATGTCCTGGAGCCCCTCTGCAGGGCAGTTCAACAGTGCTGAAAGGATTACAGCTGCCCAAGGAACTTGACTGAACTGAGACCACTGTCCATGCGAAACCCTCCTGCAAACATTGGAAACCCCAAAGAGCTCTCAAAATTGTTTTCTCAATTTTGTTCATTCTCAAGAAGACTGACCAAAGCCTGACTTCTATGTAGACTCTAAAGATATAAGTGGTTTAAATCAAATGAAATATTTTGTATCCATGTTCTGTTGATACTCTCATCAGCTAAAGAAGGGTTTCATGTAGTTTTCTCCAAGTTCACCAAGCTTAAAGCTTTATCCACTGCCCTTAGTAACTATAGTTAAGCCTCCTTGATTGGTTGCCTATATTTTTACCTACTTTAAGTGTAAATTTTAGATGAAGTTGAAAGGAAGCAGAGTTTGCCACCCGAATATATGCCTTTTGGGATTTTGACTACTTTAGGCTGTTTATTCTTAAGAAACAAAATGTTATGTAGAAGTTAGCAAAATGCAGGAGGAGGGTGGTAGGTGGTCCACAGCACTCAAAGAAAAGGGCCATAAAACAACTTTGGTTAATTGCCTGCCTCTGGTCACTATCTGTTTTAGAAGGGTCCACAGTGCTCAAGGAAAAACCCATAAATAACTTTACTTACTTGCCCTAACTTTGATTAACTGCCTCCAGTCACCTATCTGTTTTACAACTGATGACA
>PVKM010010096.1:0-35520 GCA_004027735.1 Carollia perspicillata | reverse complement strand
ATTCCATTGTGTATATGTACCATAGTTTTTTGATCCATTCATTTACTGATGGGCACCTAGGTTGCTTCCAACACTTGGCTATTGTAAATTGTGCTGCTATGAACATCGGGGTGCATAGGTTCTTTTGGAATGGTGTTTCAGGGTTCTTGGGATATAATCCTAGCAGTGCAATTGCTGGGTCAAAAGGCAGTTCCATTTTTAGTTTTCTTACAAAATTCCATACTGTTTTCCATAGTGGTTGTACCAGTCTGCAATCCCACCAGCAGTGAACTAGGGTCCCCTTTTCTCCACAACCTCTCCAACACTTGTTGTTTGTTTCTTTGTTTATGATGGCCATTCTTACCGGTGTCAAGTGGTATCTCATTGTGGTTTTAATTTGCATTTATCTGATGGCTAGCAATATTGAGCATCTTTTCATGTGTCTCTGAATCCTCTGTATGTCCTCCTTGGAGAAATGCCTGTCCAAGTCCTTTGCCCATTTTTTGATTGGGTTGCTTGTCTTCTTGGAGTGGAGTCGTGTAAGTTCTTTGTATATTTTGGAGATTAAACCCTTATCTGTATTTCTTATTTTGATCTTATTCTACCCCCAACTCCACTACTGTTGTGATATTCATAAATATAAATCTGATCATGTCATCCCACTGCCTAAATCTTTCTTCTGTAGGTCCCTTTAGCATTCAAAATAAAGTCAAATGCTTCTGCTTACTATGTAGTGATGCTCATGATGTATCTCCTACCAGCCTCCCTAGGCTCAGCTGCCACTGACCCTATCTTTCTAACACTCTAAACATATAAAAATGGTTTTGAGGATAGACTGAAACTATACGTAATTCTTATTCAGAATTTTTCATCCAAGAAGTCTAGCTTCTGTATCAAAACTACATGTACTTATTCTAAATTTTGAGGTCATTATACTTGGAATTTATGGCTAAAAAATGGGCATGTACTGGTAAAGTGTTATGTATTTTATAGTCAAAAGGAGAAGAAAAAGCAAACTTTATTAGAACTTTATTTTATAATTGGCAGTTTATGTACATTTGCATTAAAGGAATAAGTAAGTACTACCTCTATTTTGCAGATGAGGAAACTGAGACACAGAGCGTGCAAATAATTGTCCTAAGACACAGTAGACACTCAATTAATTATTATTGCTATACTATTTGTAAATGATGGAACCAGGATTCAAACTCATATCTGTCTCAGTGCAAAATTCATACTATCTCCCATATTAATCTTTGTGTAAGCATCCATAGCTTTTAATATCTAGTCTCAAATGAGGCTAGATTTCTATGATGCTGAATGTCTACCTGTTCATGGATATCCTTACAGAACTTTCAAATTTTTTCAAGAAAATAATTGCCATAGAGGTACTTAAAAGTCTGTCTTTTCTGGTTTTGTTGCTCTTGGATTTTTAGGTACTAGAATTAAAGAAAAATGCCTAAGTGTAGATACTGAGAAAGAGTCTCTGTATCACAGCTGAAGGCCTGTGACAATACAATTAGATGTCCAATTCTGCTATTCAACTTAAGTGTTACCAGAGGCATTCTGGTTTAGTCTCATTGTCTTTCAACCATTTCTAATAAATCATACTTTTCAACCTGAATTGTAGTAATAACATAGAAAGATCAGGCATCGTAATCTTGGTTTTAACTGACTCATTTATGGTAACACTACTAGGATAATTAAAGAACACTTGTACACAGAAAATGATACAGAATTCATCTTTAGGATGCATCTACTTTCCTGTATGTGAAATTCAGTCACTTATCCTCTCTCCAATTTTTACTCTTACTAAATTCTGCAAGATAAGACTATAAGACAATGTAAGAGTCAAATGATTTAAGACATTTCATAATGTTTACAATCAAAACACCAAATCAACAATCTAAGCTAATGTCTTTAAATTCTTAATATTGCTTATTACCAATTTCTATATTTAGAAAAAGTACAGAAAAAGAAATACCTTTATAGTTTAATACATTTATTGGTTAATGTGTAAGAAATTTTGAAATTTTAAAATATACAAGTCAAATCTAACAAACCACATATATTGATACAAAAGACCACATGAATCATTCTGAAGTTGAAAAATATGTTTTTATTCTTAACTAGCTAGAGTTATCTTTGTACCTACTTATATGCACTAACAAAGGTAATGGAAATCAAGTATATTAAACCTCTTTCATTTTGCCATAGTATCTTTTCTGGTGGAGAGATAATACTTAGTTGTCATATCCCCATAGGAAAAAAATTATTTTAAGACCAAGAGATCTCAGAACTCCTTGGCATATTCAGTGTACTCATTTAGGCACATACAACAAATCTACTCAACAATTGTTAAGAGGACATGAGGCTTGACTTTTATAAATTAGAATCATACTTAATAGTTATGTAGATAAATTTAGTGATTATCCATTGATAACATAAAGGATCTTTTAAAATGTGATTAACCACTTCCCATTTTAACAAAATTTTAAAGTATAGATTTTGCTGTTCCAAATTTAATCAGGAACTAGCCATTCATTTTAACAGCATACCAGTGTCTTTTGTTTTTGAACATCATGAAGCATTCAACCTGTCTCATGAATAAAGCAATTGCCTCAATTTCTTCCCCATTGTGAGTTTCCATTTATTTATTTTTCTTAAAGACAACCGCAAAATCAATCCACTAATTACCTTTTCAATACCTTCGCCTTTGAATTTTGTTCCACAAATGTAGCTACATGAAATGACTGGAAAAAGCAGTCAATGAACTGATTATTGTTGAATGCCATGCTTCCTAGCTATTTGATCACAATTTAATGTCTGATAAAATGAAATGTTTTCATGATTGAAACCATGGTTCTTGACCCCATAATTTCAATTCTATTGCCAGATTTATACATTAGGCTATCTTCAGGTAGCTTTGCAATTATTTAAAAATAAACATCCCTGGCTGGTATGGCTCAGTGATTGAGTGCTGGCCTGTGAATCGAAGGGTTGCCAGTTCAATTCCCAGTCTAGGACACATGCCTGTGTTGTGGGCCAGGTCCCCAGTAGGAGATGTGTGAGAGGCAACCACACATTGATGTTTGTCTCCCTCTCTTCCCCTCTCCCTTTCCCTTTCTAACAAATAAAGTAAATAAAAATCTTTAAAAAAATAAAATAAAAAAGCAAAACTACTGAGAAACACCAATTAAACTGAGTGTCTAGTAAAGACTTATTTGGATGTAGTCCCAGGTATTGTCCTTGGCTCATGGGAATTAGAAAAATGAAGCAATCTGATTTCCAGTAAATATGATTTGGCCCTGACAAGTGCCTTAAAGACAGTACAGTGAGAAGCTAGGTAAATTCCTTGGCAAGTTGAGTAGGGAAACTGAGACAGATAGTTGAACACAATGGCCAAGCAATTTACAGCCAGATACAAAAGGTCACCTCCCTAGGGGTAACATCTAGGCCTCAGTTGTATTTCAGTTCCATGTCCAGAAAAGTAACAAATCCAAGTAGGTTATGCCAGAACCAATTGCAATGATTAAAGAACCCTAGCCCTGTCACTGACCAATCAAGTGGAGACCATGACCTTGAAAGGGCACACATGGAGAACTAAATAATATTCTGCATAACCCTCTCCTGAGACCTCTCCTGAGATTCTACCTGCAAGAGACAGAGAGAAAAATCTCAAGACCAAGGAACTAGCACATGTGCTCTCCCTCTGGGGAGCAGCCCTCATAATTCCCTTTCCTCTCTTCTTCTCCCTACTTCTTTCTCCACAGGCACAGGTCTCCTAAACTCTAAGGCAATGGGCAGCTGACAGCTTGTCTCAGGCTATTCCTCTGAACCTGCCCTACGCCCCCTCTTCTCTGACTTCCCAGTGAGCTAAGGCAGCCCAGCCTAGGCCCTCCTGTTCCTTCTTCTATGCTAAGCCTTTCCTTGTTTCACTGTCCCCAGCTTTAATATACAGATCCTCATAGTCACCCAACTCATGCTGTGAAATGTTTCCTACACAAATTTAAGAACTCACACACTACAGCTGGCCCTAGGCAGACCCACTCAGGGCCAGGTCCCTGTCCAGTAATACCCTCAGCCAAAAATACTCCCTGAATATAAGGTAACCCAAAGTTAATGTCAGTGTTAAAGATGCATATATTGGTATATACATGTGTGTGACTGTGTGTATACATAGAAAATTAAATTTCAGGTAAGGTATAAAAACTCTTTTTTTTTAAAAAATCACAAATGTGTAGTTATCTATAGAAAATAATTACTCTTAAAAACCAACAATAATACAGTTATGAGCCTACATAAAGTTTTCAGTTTTTAAATATAACCAAAGATTCATTCAGTATTCAAATCAGAAAAAGTAATTATTTTTTGGGAAGATGACATTTTTTTCATTTAAACAATTTTTGACTCTTGGAATTTTTATACAATACACATCTATTTTCAACAAAATTTTAAGCCTAATTTGAAAGTAATATCTTTAAAAATTCAATAAAATTTTAAAACATAATTTTAAGATAACAATAACTATTCTTTAAAAAACGAAGATCTCGTGGGTCCCAGGATAAAGTGATTAGATCTAAGGCCATCTCTATGTGGTGTCAAATTGGGATGGATCTACCAAAGTGCTTCAATGAGTGCATCAATGACCAGTTTATTCACTGAGAGGAAATTATGTACCTACGCATTTCAGTTTTTAGGGTTTTCTGTAACCCAAAGAGTCAAGCTGAGATGGTGTGGAATTTGTGAAGAATCAACAAGAATGCTTTCTCAAAATATCTCTTCCAGTGCATGTTATGGTCAATCTATTTTATTTTTTAAATTTATTTTGATTGAACTGACATTGGTTAATAAGATTATGTAGGTTTCAGTATACAATTCTATCATACATCATCTTGTATTCTATTGTGTGTTCACTACCCAAAGTTAAGTCAATCTATTTTTAAATGCCTTTAGGTTCTGAGTGTTCTAATATGATGCAAACATGAAGGAGAATTTTGCCACTCAGATGGAATAGTGCCTATGATAGATGACCTAGGAAGCACCAGTAAGAATGGAGAGAAGCTGAAAGGGAAAGAGGAAGATGACTAAGACCATTAGATTAAAGCTTCATGAGACAAGTCTACTGTGAACTACCTGATTTCTCTCTACAGCAACATTTCCTCTTTGTAGCCTCGATTTCATCTCTCCTTTTAGTTTTAGAGGAACACTTACCCTCTCTGATTCCTGAAATTTCTTGGTCTTATGCATTCTTCTTTCCTTTCTGAAGTTAATCTTGCTTCATAAATAATTTGCCTTCTCCATTAAATATGCTCAATTATGGGATCCACCCTATGCAGGTTTTTAACCTGTATGTTAGTGGCAGCAACGATTACCTTGGTTGTTATCCAAGACCCGGGTTGTCTCTACCTACATTGACTCTTGATCTGGCTATAGTTCTTGCTGTGTTCAATGGGGTAGTATCAAATGTTATGCAAATAGAGACTTGAACAGGGTTCTGAAATTTGGGTTTGCCCTCTCTTGCTGCTCTTAGGAAACTCTGTGACCACCCAAGAATAATCCCAATGTGAACAAGCCCAGTCAGGCTTGCCGGATGATGAGAGACACATGACCCAGATATCCGTTTGCCCGTCAGACCAATAGATAGCCAACCATCAGACATGTGAGTAAGACCATCACAATAAACATCAGCTGATCACGAAATCATGAGTGAGCTCAGAAAACACTACATGATGTAGAGATATGCCATCTGGTGGAATCCACAGAATAGTGAACAAATTCATGGTGATTTGTTAGATAACAGAAACCTTTACTTAACCATATAACCATTCTTGCTATTACTATGATTATTCCCTTCCATTTATTGTTAAATGTTGTATTTTATACAGAGTATTCACTTATCATACAATATTCACATAGTGAAATAAACTTGCTATGTGATTAGGAGTGTGTTGAACAATAGTGTGTAGAATAGTAACAATGACAGACATGAGGCTACTTTTATAGGACAGGGAAAATAATGATGGATAAAATGTATTGAGTACTATCTACGTGCCATTTATCATGTTAATCTTTCAACATACATTAGTTCATCATGACCTTATTATTTACCAAAGTTTACAGATAAGGAATGGAGTCCTGGAGAATTTTTAAATATTTGCTGAAAGTCAGAGCAAGTGGTGGAACTTGGCTCTTTCTTTGGAGCCTATGCTCTGAGACTTTCTTTATACTTTATTTTAAGAACAAATACCAAGAAACCTGGGGATTTAGTCTTAATTCTGCCAGTAACTTCTGCATCAATGACAAGGCAAGTCACATGTCTTTATCTTTAGGAGTCCGTATAGCTTGCTACACTTTGCCATGATCTATAATCATCTTTAACCTTACTCCAGTCTCTTGCCATATACACTTCAATGCCTTGGCTATCAGAATTTGTCCTCCTCTGTGTGGAAACTGAACTCTTGAAGGTCACCATTCTCTTTGCCAAATCAAATAGCATATCAAGCTCATTCATTATGAATATTCTCTGGCTCATGTGAAATAATTGGCCATTTTTCTACTTTCAGTTATCTTTTCCACTACCCCTTTTAAAAAAAGATTTTATTTATTTATTTTTAGAGAGAGGGGAAGGGAAGGAGAAAGAGAGGGAGATAAACTCAGTGTGTTGTTGCCTCTTGCACACCCCACACTGGGGACCTGGCCCGCAACCCAGGCATGTGCCCTGAATGGGAATTGAACCAGCGACCCTTTGGTTTTCAGGCCTGCACTCAATCCACTGAACTACACCAGACAGGGCTCCACTCCCCGCTTTTAAAATTACTGTTCTCACTTTCCTACTTCTCTACACCTTTAGTTTTTACATCAGGTTAAATTGTTTTTTAGATTGGTTATTCCAGTGGGATGTAAAGCTTTTTAGGGTGCATATAGGGGTTTCCATACCTTTAGTCAGTTTTCAAAAGGTCTGTAACCTAAAACATGTTCACTCATTCATTCACTCACATTTATTGAGAACATTCAATGTGCCAGGCACTTTCTAGGTACTAGGGAGAGAGCAATGATTAAAACAGATAATATCTTTGACCTCATGGAGGTCATAATTCTACATAATTTCTGCCCCCCACCATAGCTTAATTCTATCCGGGGAGGCAGAAAATAAAACATAATCCATTATGTGCCATATCATCTGATAGACAAAAGTGCTCTGGAGAAAAAGTAAAGCAAATGATGGAGACAAAGAATAGAAGGGATTAGTGTTTTACCATTGGTCAGTCAGGTAGTCTTCTATGGGTAACTGATAGTTGAACAGAAGCCCGAACAAAATGAGAAAGTAAGCCATGTGGCTATTGTGGGAGTGAGCATTTCTGGAAAGGAAGCTGAGGTAGAAACATGCTCTGTGCCCCCAGAAACAGCTAGGAGGCATCAGGGCTGACCAGAATGAATGAGAGGTGAGCCCTGGGAGAGATTAGAGAAGGACCCAGGGGCCAGATTAGGCAGGCATAGTTAGGCCTTAAGAGTACCAAGACCGTTTTACTTCCTTCTCTGAAATTCTTCCTTCTCAGTATGGGAATCCTGTCAGCCTTTTTTCCTTGGATGAGATTGGGCTGTGGAGCCTCACATATCTGGGTAAATATTGTGTGCTCTTAAGTCAATTATTGGTTCCAAATGTAGAACCTTGAGCACATGACTTTACCTTCCTGAGCTACAACTTTCTGATTTTTACAATTGGAATTCCATTACCTACCTGATAGGATTGTTGCAATGTTTTAAATTAAGATACCATATGAATATATCCACTTTAGTGCTGGCGCAAAGGGGGTGATCAAGAATTGTTAATTTTCACATCTCTTTATATAACTTCACTAAGGGAATAGATACATTTTCTTTACTACCTCTGTGAATTGATTCTCAGATTTGTGTTTCCAGTTCTATAATTTGCTTTTTAATAATGTGCTTTCTTTCATCATTTGTCTATCTAGATCTTCCTATAGCACTTGAAAGTACAAATTATCACCTTTCCCCTAAAGCTGTGATCAAACCCACAAATTCTGTAACACGAACATACACAAAAACTCGATCTGTTGGAAATTGCTCAGTGTCAGCTTCCTGATCGATCCATGCTCAGTGTTGTGGATTTCATCCTACACAAGTGCTCAGTACTCTGCCACAGGCTCCAAGGAAAGCCTAGGAAGTTTTCTTGAGCTCTTTCTTTGTGTAGCAACCTGCTTTCTGATAGTTCTGAAATTCTAGCTGCCTCAGCCCCCCCAAACACCTCCATGCAAAGAAACCACAATTTTCTGCATGGGTTTTCTCTTCCAGCCGTCACTTCCCTGGCAGGAAGGTGAGGCAATCTGGAACTTATTTCATTTGTTTCCCTTCTCTTGGGGATGTCTGTAGTGCACTACCCATTGTCCAAAGTCTCAAAGCTGTTGTTTCGTCTATTCTCTGCAGTTTTCTAGTTGTTTATAGCAGAAGGGCAAGTTTGCTCCCACTCACTTCACCAAGACAGAAGCCTGGTACTACTAAGTTAGTAGGAACCCACTGTGATATATACAGCATTCAAAGATCTTACACCCAGATTTCCTACAGGGTTCTCAAAAGAAAAACATGTGTTTGGAGATAGGATCTCAGGAGGAGTTATTTGTTCCAGGCTCAGGTACCCCTGACAGAGACTGTACATTCTAGTCTCACAAATCAGTTTGTCTGATCCTCATGCCCATGTCTTGCTCAGTTAGCACTGGGGTGCTTGGAAGATGTATAGATGATATTGAAACAATAAGTCTCCACTTCTTTGTTCTGTCTCCTTTTAATTTCTTCCTTTGGGCCTACGAATAAGCACCTGATACTATACACATTTCCCCTACCTTTAGAAGACCATGTTATTTGTTCTCATTTCATTGTATTTCTCATAGTATAATTATTAAAAAATAGCTATTGTTTTCTGTTAAGGTGGATAAAGTTTATGCAAGCCTTACTTTAATTATGAAGGGATAGTTTGAATTTTAAAAAAAGCTATAAAACTTTATCACCCAACCCTATTTACCTGTATGACCAAGAATGAAACTCCAAAAAAGGAACATTTTTTCAGGTTTAGGAAAGAAAGCATGAGTGTTAGAGCCTATGTTTTATATTCACAGTATCAACTTGCCTGCATGTTTAGAACTGGTTCATTCCCTTCAGATATAATCTTGTGCTTAATGAACATGTTTCCAAAGCTTATTTTTTTCATTATTTTCAGGTGTTAAATCAGGGTCTTATGAAAAAGGAAAACATATGCCTGCGATAGATTTAGTTGGTGATTTTCATGTGTTCATGAACTGCTGATATTAGTCTTTTACAATTCCAGATTGAGATATAGTCATCATGAACAATAGCTCATAAAAAGCCTCTTTATACTGCTAATGCAATTATTAAGTGGATTGTTTTTGAGAATGAAAAGTTATGATTTGTGCCAAGTTCTCCAGTATGCCCTTGTGCCACTTTAGAATTGCAAAAAAATAACAGAAAAATGATAGCATGAGTGTTTAGTGTGTGAAGTCGTTATTTTCCTTTTCCAAATGCAATACGTATCTTTTTATTCACACTGAAGTGCCTCATTCAAAATACAGAGGCAATGGTACAATAATTCTCATTCAGGATGAAGTTTTGTACAATTGAGTAATATCCCTACTTCTCAGCATGAAGTTAATTTATGTAATTTGTTACACTTCAAGATAAAATAATGTATGCCCATATCTACCATATTCACACTCTTTCTAAAAAACAAAAAATTTAATCCTTGTTACAACAAAGTCCAATCACTTTCATTTCACAGGGATACATATGCTTTCATTATGGTCTCATTGGTGCAGACAGAAGCTTCCAGCCACAGTACAGAAACGAGAGCAGCTGTGGCCTTTTTATCTGCAAAATTTTTCAGGGGCTCTAAAATTTCTTCACTGACTTTTTATGGACCTATAAGTGAGAGAAATGAAATAGACACAAACTCAACTAAAGGTAGAAAGGATACCTAATGCTTTTACTTTTTAATTTTCATAATCTGTATAAGTGCTTTGGATCAAGGGAAATGATTCCTTTTTGGTTTTATTAGAATAATGCTACACTGTTTCAGAAATTGAGCTATCCAATATTATGGTATTTCACTAGACCAAATAATATAACACATTGTTTTTAAAGTTAGTCATACACCCCTAAACAACCACAAAGTGTGATTTTTCATTTCACACAAGTTTTTGAAGGAACTTGATCTATCTGAAACCTTCTTACAAATATTTAAATAGTATTTACTTTTTCATAAATTAATTCAGCACCATTAAAATATTAACAATGAATAGTTTTTTAAAAGGGGACACAATCTATTAGTTGTTTCATTTATATGCACATCTTTAATATTTTGTTTTCTATTCTATTTGTTTTTTGTAATGTTCTGGAAAGGTCCAACTGAAACTGATATAAAATTATATATCAACTATACTGAAAAAAGAAACTAAGACATAACACTACTCTAGTTTTGAAGACTCCAGAAAGTAAAACCACAAGAACTTAGTATTAATTGTTTCAAATGACTGCTTTTTAATATAATCTCTTTGCTTTAAGAGTGAATTTTTTAAAACTGAATTTATCAGTGGCGTTTTGTCTCATGTCATTCATTCATATTTTTACTCAGCCTGTCAGAACTCTTGAATGTTATTTCTACACAGATTTCTTCAGGCACCCTTGAAATGACTCTATAATATGTATATCATATTATAGTCTATTTTAGGTAATTGTTTGATTGACTACTGATTTTCTTCTAAATGATGGACTTCCTGAATTTAGGGACAATGTCTTACTAGTCATTGTAAACAGGTCCTGAAACACATGACTTTTCCCATGGAAGAATATCCCCAAACATTAGTTAAATAAATGAATATTGCCGAATAAAATTCATAAACAATTATTTTTGCCTTTTTGATGCATTCAGCTGTCTGCCTTCACACATGAAGGCAGCCAGCCCCATTCCTTCCTACTAGTCTTAGAAATTCTGTAAGTGATTCTTTTGAAATTTCCTTTGAAAAGTCCTTGCTGATATTTTTTTTTTCCATTAAAAAAAAAAAGATGTCACCTTTCTGGAGCACTGAAAATAATGATGGAAGGATTTAATGATAGTTTTCCACTTTTTAGTCTCATCCTCTAGCTTTCTCTAAGCTGAGGAGATAAGAAGGTATGCAAGACAGAAACCGTGCTTCAGACTTGATTTTTAAAAATCCTTTTTTTCTAAGGGAGATGCATTATCATTACCCATAGTGAAGGAGAATAATCATATTACTTTGAAGAGCCATGAAGTCTATGTAATTATCTTGAAAGTCACTGGCAGCCATGGGGAAATACATTATTGAGGGAGTTATATTCAATTGGAAATTGGGAGACTTAAGGTAGTAATACTCACTCGTCCTTATCCTCCTTCCCACATACCTCCTGTTCTCTTCACTCCATCTTTTGACTCCACATTGAGCATCAAAAATAGTACAAGCAGAAGGTGGGTTTTTCCCCATGTTCTCAATCCTGTCTACCAAAAACATGACTCAGCATTTCCCATTCACTTTTAACCATGTGTATTGGTCAGGATTCTCCAGAGAAACAGAACCAATATACTGTAGAAAAAGAGATGGAAAGCTAGATAGTTAGATAGAATAGATAGATAGATGATAAAGATTTTTTTAAGAAATTGGCTCACAACCCTGGTTGGTGTGGCTCAGTGTACTGAGTGCTGACCTGCAAACTGAAAGGTCACCAGGTCAATTCCCAATCAGGGCACATGCCTGAGTTGTGGGCCAAGTCCCTGGTGGGGAGTGTGAAAGAGACAACCAATCAATGTATCTCTCCTACATTGATGTTTCTCTCCCTCTCTTTCTCCCTCCCTTCCCCTCTCTCCATAAATAAATAAAATCTTTAAAAAAAGAAATTGTCTCACAAGACTATGGGGGCTGGCAAGTCTAAAATCTGCAGGGTGAGCCGTGAGGTTAGAGACTAAGGGAAGAGGTGATGTTGCAGTTTGAGTCAGATGGCCATCTACTGGTAGAATTGTTTCTTGCATAGGCTGGGTGAGCCTTTTGTTCTCTTCATGCCTTCAACTGATTAGATGAGGCCCATCCACTTTAGAGAGGGCACTTTGTTTTTCTCGAAGTCCACCAATTTAAATGATAATCTCATCTAGAATAATATCTGAACAAATATTTGGGCACCCTGGCCCACCCATGTTGACACATAAAATTAATCATCATACCACATAATGTTTAATAGGCCTTTGCCCCCTAACTTTTTCCCACTGCAAGTATGCATGGATCTGGGCATGTTGAAATCACAGGCCAATGTAAAGCTGGTCCAAGCAGGCCCAGAAGATATCTGATTTTCAAGATTAAGCTGGTCTGGTGTCTCCAACTCCCTCCATAGCTTAGAATTCTGTTCATGTTTGGTACTTATAAACTAAAATATCATGCTGGTTCAGTCTCATCATTCCTTCCATCTGCATCCAAAAAAATAGAATGATAAACAATGCAAAAGATATCAAAGGACAAAAATTATTGGGTTGAATAATATGTAAGATTCCTCAAAGCTCTAAAATTCTATGAGGGAGAAAGAAAATACGAAACCAGGCCTGTCTGTCTCTAAAGCCTGTGTTTGGACATATTAGTTCTTGTGATGTTGCCCAGAGAGTGGGTGTATTTATGGAGGGAGGCGGATTTAAGGGGAAGGTAAAGAGGGAGTCAAAAGATCATTGGTTGCCACTAGGTTTAGGGAGAGGGAGGTAAGGATGATTAGCTGAAGCACAGGGTATTTACAAGCAGTGAAACTGTTCTGTATGATACTGTCATGGTGTATACATGACATTATGCATTTGTCAAAACCAATATAACAGTAAAGCTTAATGTAAACTATAGACTTTAGTTCATAACAATGTATCGATATTAGTGTAATTGTAATAAGTGTACCACACTAATACAAGATGTTAATGGCAGAGGAGACTATGCAAGAAGAAAGCAGAAAGAGGGTCTGTGAACTTTGATTTTTTGCTCAGTTTTCCTGTCAACCTAAAACTGCTCTAAAAATAAAGTTTATTAATTTTTTTGCATTCAACAGAAGTAGGAAAAACTTCATTGCCTATAATAGGAAAATGGTTAAATTAATGTAAAAGTGTAAGATGGAATATTATGCACTAATAAAAAATGATGTCACGAAAAAATCATCCCTGATCTAATCCTAGAGAAGCACATTCAGGAATGAGAGGGAGACAACATCCAGAACTATTTTTTTTTTTTTTTGGTAAGTAAGGCCACTCAGGAAAGAAAGATTTGAAGCAAAGAGCTAATAAATTTGTTCTTACAACAGTCTAATGAGAGATGGACTTGTGTGAGATCAGTGGCAATGAATTAGAAAGAAATATTTCCAAGTATTGTGGAAATATTATGAGGAATTGATGTGGGAATTTAAAATATACTTACAAAATGTCCCAAATGTGTCTTGCAATGCAGATGCAGGTTCCACAGTCTAATGCATATAGATGACATTGAGAAACCATAATAGTGGAGGAGAATGCCTACAAAGAGGATGGAATGATAACAAGATAAACAATAAAGTCATTCCTTTACTAGGCGGGGAGGAACTAGTAAAGAAAAGTAGGAATAAAGGATGGAATAGTAAGGGGACATGCTTGAAATTGTGGTATCACAGAAACTAAGATTATTTCCAAGAGAGAGGTCAGCCATGCCAAATGCTGCTGGAAGTCTGGTGAGAGAGTTGTGTAGTAGCATTTTATGAGTTTTGGCTCTAGAATTTGGCTTCTTGGAGACCTACATCAATTGTACTCTACTAGTCATGTGACCTTGAGAAAAAAATTTATCCTCACTGTGCCTCAGATTCCACATTGTAAAATCAGATAAGAATGTTACCTACTTTCGCAAAAATTAAATGCAACACCTAGATTGCATAGAACAATACTTGGTAAACAGTAAGCACTCGATGAATATTAAGAGGTATTTTTTGATTTGGCAAAGTAGAGGGTGTTAGTGACATAGTAATGTCAGTGGAAGCAGAAAGGGGGTCATAGCAGGTTAAAGGGTAAACACTCTGCTGGTAAAATTGTTCTCATAGCTCTTGCACAAATCCAGTGGCAAAAAGATACTCATTGCCACCAGAAATCACTACTCCACTGGATATTTCCATATATATGATAACAATCTCATCTCTATACTTGCCACCGCACTGATCATTGTGCTTGGTTTTTACTCGTCTTTTCTCCTTTAAATGTAGAGGTTTCCTCCTTCTGTTGAACCAGAATCTGCCTTCTAAGATCTTCAATCCGGGAACCTCCTGTTATTTGGGGCTCAAGTACTAGGTAATACTAAAGTATAATGAACACTTTGTTTCTTAAACATCTGTTTTTCAGTCCTTTATGTAAACTGTAGGCTTCCTTTAAGTTATCGATGTTCAAGGTTCTCAAAATTGCCCATCAGAATCACTTGAGATTAAAAAAATACATTCTGAATCTCAAGCCTATCAATCCCCAAACTCCAAGAGATAGGGCCCATGATTCTGTAACTTAAATGTTTCTTTAGCAAATCTTGTAACTTAAATGTTTCTTTGGCAAATCTGACTTACAGTCAAGTAATGTAACCAAACCACCACTGATCTATTGTTTACATGGTGGGGGCTGGGAGGACACCCTCAAAGATCCATTTTCTTTTTCTTTTTTTGAACTCAGAGATTCCAGGGTTACCAAATGTCACTTTCACTAGCCCCATCACTTTAACATTGGATATTTCCAAATTGCGAACATAGTACATTTTGTAGAGATACCAATTAGTTCCAATCTATGATCATTTAAGAGCTAATTGCAATATACGAGGCTTTGGCACCCAGTTGTCATGCAGCTGGGTGTGCCCACTTGGCTACATTTCTCTGCTGGATAGATGCTGCATCTGGTTGGCACACGAGAATGCACTAGTAATGCTCATGGGGCTTTTGGAATTTATGCAGTGTTCATAGTGAAATTAATTTTACTTCACTACCATCACCAACTCATAGTTCTTGCAGGGTTCTTTGAAACAGCTGTCCGCAGCTCTTTCTCACCAATCGCAAGGAAGTGGTGGCAGCTAGGCAGTTAGCTGAAAACCAAAGTCCAAGTTGATTTCACACTTTGAAATTGGCTTCATGCCTTTCTTTAGATAAGAAGGCAATAGCTGTGGGCCGCATAGTTCTATTCTTGCTTTCTCCCTGGGTATTCTGACATCTTGAGCATGATCCTCAGCATCACAAAATAAGCTGGAAACATAGGGGTACCAACCTATTTCTCCTCATATCGTGATTGGGTTTTATGTACGTTTATTACTCATAATTACATTATGCCATCACTGTTACTTGCATCCTCACTACTCTGTGCCAAGACCAACTTTAAGAGCTATTTTTTCCTGTGTTTGCACACTCTCCTGTTTCCAGGAAATGGTCTTCCTCTTAGCTACCATTGCTTTGACTCCACTACTTGCTTGTAAGTTGCACCTACATGTGTTTTTTTTCTCCATAGAGATCAGCATCTGGAAGTCAGCTCTTGCAATGTCCTCCTACTGGAACCTTATTCACACCTGCAACATTGTACACAGCTCTAGAAAACGCCTCAAGATGATCCAGGACCTATCAAGCGTCATCTACAAGAAAGTAGCTTCTCCATTGGAAAAATTAAAATGAGGATGTCACACCAGGGAAAGCACTTTTGGATACTGTGAAAATTAGCAGTCTGCCTACAGCTCTCAGCCTCTGGAAAAAGTGAACCCAGAAACTGCTGCTCTTGAAATGATTTGTTTTCGTCTTTGTTTTGACACAGTTTTAATTTTCTGAGTGCTTGTCTTCACTCAGACACTAACTCCAGCTGCCTCAGTTTTAATTTGTACCTTCTCTGGGGTTTGTAGAAATTCCTAATGTCTTTTTTATGTTGTTTCAGATTGAGTTTGATTTTAAAATGCCTTTTTGCTCCAAAATCCTCATTCTCAGGTTCAAGTTTCTGTACTGTCGTAGTAAACTCTCTTACAGCTGAAACTATTCAGGTCCCCAGAGCAATTCGTACCATCCTTTACACATGGTAGGTACTCAATAAATTTTCATTTGTTTCTTTATTCATTCGTTTACCAAATCTTTATTGAGTTCCATCCATGGCTAGGCATTGTTTTAGGTTTTGGTATTTCAACAGTGAATAAAGCAAATTCCTCATTCTTATAGAACTTATACTGTAGTGGTAAAAACAGCCAATAAACAAAGATATATATGAAGTTTTTAAGAGTTACTGAGAAAAATTAAACAGGATAAGAGGGATACTGAATGCTAGGGCCCAAGACTTGCTGCTCCTTTGGACAGGTTGGTCTATGGACTCCCTCACTGATGAAGTGAACTTTGAGCAGAAACCTGAAGGAAGGTAGAGGGGTGAGTGTGCAGACTTCTGGGGAAGTGTTCCAGGCAGAGGGAAAAGTAAATGCCAAGGTTCTGAGGAAGAATACTTAGAGAATAAATGATGGGGGTGGATGGATGCATATTGAATACTGAACAAATTAAGGAAGATACACTGTTGGGGACAGATCCTCCAGAGATGCTAAAGTTTGTATCCTGAATAATCTCTTCACCTTGAGTGTGGGCAGACACTGTAACTTGCTTTCAACAAACAAAATATGGCAAAGGTAAGGAGCCGTCACCCCCATGATTATGTTATTGCATCTAAATCTGTATCTGATCTTGGCCGGTGTAGCTCAGTAGATTGAGTGCAGGCTGCGAACCAAAAAGTCGCTGGTTCGATTCCCAGTCAGGGCACATGCCTGGGTTGTGGGCCAGGTTCCCAGTAAGGGGGCGTGTGAGAGGCAACCACACATTGATGTGTGTCTCTCTCTCTTTCTCCTTCCCTTCCCTTCTCTCTAAAAATAAATAAATAAAATCTTTAAAAAATTGATTAAAATAATAAATCTATATGTGTATCTATACTTATACCTGTATCTATCTCAATGTATCTGTCTTGCTAGCATGCACTAGAAAGACTCTTCTACTGGCCTAGAAGAAGCAACCTTCTGGGATGTGAACTGCCCATGAAAAGAACCACATGATAGGGAACTGCAGGTGGCCTCCATGAGCTTAGGGGCATAGTCCTACACCACAAGAAACTCAATTCTACCAACACCCATGTGAGACAGGAAGAGGAGACTAAGGTTGAGATGAGAATACAGTCTGGCCAACACCATGATCGTAGCCTTGTAAGATCCTGAACAGAAGATCCAGCAAAGTTGTACCTAGATTTCTGAACAATTGAAACTGTGAGATAATAAATGTATGTTGTTTTAAGCTACTGATCATAGCAACTTTTTATGCAGCCATGTAAAACCAACAGTACAATACAACTGAGCTAAGTAGCAGGTACAAAATTTCATGTTGCTCAATCATCTTACTTATCCCCTACCCCAAACTTAAGAGTAACTAATATGTTATGTGGTTAGTTTTCCATCTCCCCTCCCCCACTCCAGACCTACCTAACCCTCATGTCAAGGCTCAGTCTCAGCTCAGTAGCTAGGACCACATTTTACTTTGTGCAGTATTCTAATCTTTTGCTGCATAACAGACTATCCCCAAATCTTAATGATTTGAAAGAATAATACAGCAGTACCTCAGTAACTCATCATTAATTTGTTTTGACAAGTGGTGAGCAAGCAACAATTGATGAAGCATTTCCTCTTGCAGTGTGGCATCATGACTCATGCAAGTTCTAGCAAGTGCAAGGTGTGGTGAGCAAACGCCAAGTGCAGAAATATTTTTCTCATCAAAATGTGACAAGTACCACGTGGACAAGTTCTGAAGCCAATGAATACCAAGGTACCACTGTGTATCATCACTTCTTGTGGCTCTGGGGTCACAGGGTAATACTCATGTGTTTGCAGTCATATAAATGATGATCAAGGCTGGAGTCATCTAAAGGCTCAAGTGGGCTGGATGTCCAAGGCAACCCAATCTAAGTGCTGGTAGTTGGTTCAGGCTGTCAGCAGGGAGCTAGCTGGAGTGGTCAGTTGGAGCACCTACATGTGACTTTTCTCACGTGCCTTAGGTTTCTCATAGCATGGTGGATGCATTCTGAGTTGCAATATCCCAAAAACACACATTTCAGGACACTGTAAGTGGAAACTTCCAGGCCAGTTAAGAGCTGAAGCCATAACTGGGACAGCATCCCTTCTGCCATATTCTATATCAGTTTCAAAGGAGTAGAGAAATAGACTCTTTTCTGTGGTATAGTGGCAAAGTCACATTGCAGAAAACCATGTGGAATAAGAGATAATGTTGCAGACATCTTTGGAAAATACTCTTGGCCACTGTAATGATTGAGGGAAATCAAACTCAATTCCATGTTTATCATTGGATTATAATGGAAATCAGAGAGCCTGGAATTCAGTTCATGCTCTGTGCCATACTAGCTATATGATTGCGATAATTTAACTCCCTGGGGCCCAGTTTCTTCATCAGTTAAATCATATAATAACATCTACCTCATTAGTAGTTGTAATGATTAAAGAAAAAAGATATTAAAAGGATATATCAGAGAGTGTGGAACCTAGTAATACATCTATAAATGATAGTTATTATTATTATCATCAGTTCTGTTATTTCAATCCTGGCTTTGTTCTTCATTTTCATAACTGGAATTCTCTATTTTCAGGAAATCTTGCACCCTCTAGTAGTAAATAAATTATGATATGACTCTCTGAACCAGGAACCTTGCCTTATAGCATAACCGTATAGGCATGACTTTTGGCCTTGGTTATGCCCGTCTTGTCTTCTCAGACAGTATAATCTCAGTCTGAACCCCAGCCAAGGGATTGGAGTCCCTTTACCTGCTAGTGGACTTTCTGGATGGGCATCACTACCAACTTTTGTAGATTTCTGCATGTGACTTGGTCTGTGATTCTTTATTACAGTGTTTACTTTATCCATCAGGATACTGCCACAGATTTGCATTAGATCCTCTGAGATCCACTGCCTGGCTTCAAGTCTGGGCTTGGTTGCAGAGTTTTATACCTACCCACTCTAGTAAATCAATCTAGATTTCGATCCTGAGTTCCTTTCTTTTGTCTCATTCTGCTGGAGATAGTATACCTGTTTTGGAGGTCAAGTGCTAGTTTGTGAGTTTTGAGGTTCTAATTCTCTTTAACCTCTTATGTGGTTCCCCTAAACTCATTGTCTTCCATGCCCATCACCCCATCCCTGCTTGCTTGCTTACTCACTCTCTCCCTCTGTCCATTCTCATTGGCCCCCACCATGACCCATAACCACACCTCTTCTGCAGGAGCTCTAAGAATCCCTCTGTTCTTTCCCATCTACAATCTTAGAAAGATCAGTCAGTTAGGTGGCCCAGAATGTCTAACCTCCACCTGCATCTAAAAGTATCCTGTATCTCCTCTCACAGTCATAAATGTGGATATCTGGGCTTTGATTTCTTCTTGAAAAGATGAGTATAGAGCAAGAATCCATCCTCATTTAATAGCAGTTGTGTTCTGGGGAGATAGACATGGCACGCGATCCACAATGATTTACCAGAGAGGAGTGCTTTTCACCTCAGAGTCTACAGGAGAAGACAATCCTTTAGCAAGTGTGGCAGGTTGATTTATTGCAAATTCAATGTGACGGGGTGACCTACAAAGAAATAGCATTGTGCTCTTGCTGCTGGAAACTCATTGGGAAAGAATGAGAAGTGCTTTTTACCCCACCAGGAGGCCAGTAAGTCTTTTCTCTCCCTAGGATCTTGGGTTACATTTCCTGTAGTGGAGACTAATCAGTTTTTGGGTTTCAGGGCTGGAAGGAGACGTTTTCATGTGGGTGGCAACAGAAACCTCCCTTAAAACAGACCTTTATTTTGACAAGGCATAGAAGTCCATGGATGCAATTAAGCATTACCGTTTAAAAAGCAGTGAGAACAAATCTTTGTGCTTAAAAATTTTTAAACTGTATTGGATATAACTCCATGACTGGGACATAGGGAAAACAATGGAGTGTTTGGGGTCCTGGAGGGTAGGGATGGATGTGGTCGGAGCACCTCCTTGTGCAGCATATGATATGAGGACTATGTTAGCAAGGGTTGTTAGTCTAGGGAGCCTGCAAGATGGGCCAGTGTGCCAGCCTAGCCAGGACAGAATTCAGAGAGAGATGTCCTCATTGTAAAGGTTTTGGTCACCTGGTAAGGGGGTTGGGCCAGGGTCTCCAAGCCTAGAGAAAAATGGGCATGGAAATGGGGTCAGGTTTCTGCAGCTACAGGGTGTAGAAACAGATAAGACCAGTGAAAACAGTCATGGCTGAGAACTGTTGGCCTATCACTACGAGGATTAGAAACATGGGTGACTGTCTTATTGGAGCTATTTGTGCCCTTCAGGGTTGTGAGACTATGCCAGATGTTGTCAATCCTGATTCTGCATCGTTTTTACCCTTCTATGTTGGTTCAGAAACAGAAAATCCTAGAAATACATTTCCAGGGTCCCCTTACCAGCAAGGTATCCAGCTTAGACAATACCATGGAAAGGGGCTTATGCGAGATTTGGAAAAATGTAGTAAAAGGAAAAGTCACTGTTTCTCATCCTGAAGTTGCAGACAAGGGCTGGGCTAGAACAGGCAGGGCTTTGACAACTTCTGAGCACCCTGCAGGAATCTCCCTCTTGGCTCCTGCAGCTGCCTGAGGTGATCAGTGGAATCCCTATCCTGGCACTTTCTGCTTCCCTGATGTCGGCAACACTGCAAAGGTGGAGGCCTTTGTTTCCCTGTATTAAATTCCTACTGGGAAGAAATATCTACAATGATTTCTACTTTCCTGAATGAATTACGACTTTATAGAAAAGGTGAACAGCTGTTCCTCCTCCCCCCATAATGAGTGATATTGGTACTTTCAGGTGGGGATTGGAGCTGATTTCAGTCAACTTGGGAAAATAATTACATGTAACATTATTTGCACCTCGTATGCTGTGGAGCAATTCATACTTGTTGCATAATCAAAGTAATACTTGTAGAAAATATATTAAGCATATTGTTTGAAAAGTATAAGCGATAATCAACCATGGCACCTTCTAATGTTAAAAATCTTTTAAAATGTTTTTATTACACAATAACTACCTAAAACCGAGTTTTGTGCCCTAAATGGAAATTCAGAGATCTCTAAAGCCACTGAATGGCATAAACAACAATGAAATAGAATTAATTGCATATGAAAACCATTTTAGTTGCAACCACCTCATGATTTCAAGAGAAAACTTAAATATAAGGGGATACTTAGAAATGCAATCAGTCATTGTAGTAGCCAATCTTCAGGTTGTTCATCTTAGGGTATGTAACCTTTTTTATCCTTTTTCTACTGAAATACAATCTAGCCTAGCTTTCAAGAACACAAAGTGGATACTCACTTCAGAAACAATTGTCCCATTGTATTTGAAACAAGCGTTCCCTGTGGTAGCCCATTTTAACCATGCTTATTAGATTTTCCTATGGCAAGGGCAAATTAGGAAGTATGGAGAGGTGGAGTCACACAGGTTTTTTTCCAGCTATGAGAAACATGCAAATTCCCAAGGGTGTCTCAACTTGTTTTTAAAAAGCAACTATATAGTAAAGCTACTTAAATTCAATGAAAATTATGAATAAAATAAAAAATATTTAATGACTTATCACATAGCAGAATATATACTTGTGATGTTACTTTTGTTGTGCACAAATGTAATACCTGAACGTGTATAAGTGAAAAAAGTGGCAGAACCAACTAAAATCCTTCCAATTGTGCTACTAAGACAGACAAATATTTTTTTTCTGGTATACTCCAGGCACCTGTAAGTTTTCAATCTGTCGAATATAATCTAGCTGAAGTCAACAGCCTGCACTATGGCTGCGGCTGCCCGCAGTGATTTTCCCAAGGGAAGAATGTCATCCCCACTGGAGGAAATATCTGTCATGGTACACTAGCCATTCCAAATGCTCTTTGTGAGCTGGAAGATCAGGGAAGAATAAATGTTTCAAATTAGTCTTTTAGCCAATGAAATACAATGTGAGTTAAAATGTTACCCGAGTATTTACTATCTTTTATCCAAGCCCTGAGTATATAATGTTTACTGAATTAAACTCAATAAATATTTCCAGAAAAAATGGAATACATGAGTGGAATAAGAACACCATCACACTGATGCATATGTTGAGCTATTTTGGAAATATATCGGAGCATTTTAAACTTTAGACATGGGAGAAATTGTATATGTTATTCAGTATCACTAAAGAGACCATCTAATTTATGGTCTCCGAAACAATTTTTTAAAAATATATTTTATTGATTATGCTATTACAGTTGTCCCATTTCCCCCCTTTATTCCTCTCCAACACAATTTTTAAGGTAGCAAATGTTAGGTCAGAAGGAACACCTGGACACGTGTCCACTGGCACTGTTCCAGGCAAACTGGGAGGAATGGTCCTCCTAAGCATCCCACTCAGCTTCATCCATGTCTAATGCCAAACATAAGGATAGAGAAAGAAGAATCACTTTCAACATTATATTATTTATTAAAACATGATAACCTGAAAGAGACCTTATGAAATGTGTCGTTTGGGCCAATTGTGAAGTAGACTTTGAAATGGAGTCAGGAGTGCAAAGGGTTTGTTGGAGATAGAAGGAAGATAATGCTAGTGAATGATGAAGGAGAGAGAAAGGGAGAGTGGGCAAGGAAAGCTTTCACACTGCATTTCAGATATGACACTCACAGGAAAAAAAAAAGAGAGAAAATAACATTGGGCAGGGAGCAATCACAGTGCAGCTCTGACAAAGCCTCAGTGAATCCAGCAGGGAACTGTGGTGCAAAGTTCGCCCATTAAAAGAGAAATGGCACGTTCAGCCCCTGTGTGCTCAGTCGCCAGCTGGGGCTGCTTGGGAATTGCTGGCCTCAGATCAAAAGCTAGGCAAATAGAAGTGCACTCTTTGCAGCTAAATGGTGAGTTTTCTCCTGATGGAAAATCTGATTGGCGCACCACCGATGGCTGCCTCACAGCACAGCAAATCCAATCTTCTTGGAAAATTGAAGACACTGAAGTTCGCAGGGATCTCTAAGGCACACGACAGGTACTAGAACCTCAGTGTCTTGACTGTAGAGTTCCTGAGTCACCATGCTGATATATCTTCTTCAAATACACTTCGGAATAGAAGGGATTTCTGAGAACCCAACATAGTAAAACAATACTTGATCATATGGCAAACAAGAGGCAGAGCTGAGAGGTGGACCTTGATCTAATTAACACCAAAGCCCATAATTTTACTACTAAGCATGTCGGGTAAAGGGAAATGGATTTAAGAAAATAAAGGCCTTTTAAGGATAACATTCAGATTTTTATATCTACTAAAATGACACTTACCTCTTCATATCAGACTAGTTTAGGGAAGGTTGTAAAAACAGTTTTAATTGGTGGAAAGTAGAACAGTGGGCTATTTAAATATACATATCATTTCTCATTAAAATGGTATGTACTGTAAAAGCAGAAATACAGGAATGTCCCCTCACGTCTGTCTTTGTACGTGTAAACTAATAAAGGCCTCTCTAGGCCTGGTTTTTAGTGACTCCTCAAACACTCACACATCCACCAGTGTTTGGTTTTTCAGAGTTGCTGGACTGTGTGGGCAGGCTGTTTTCTCAAGATGAGTTCTGCCTGGGTGAGGGAAAAAGTTGAGGTTTTAAGAGCTGACTGTAATTCCCTAGTTCAACCTCTGTAGAACTCATACCTTGTTCACCTGATTGCATAGCCAGGTAACATCGATATTACATATAAGACAAGTAATATGTGTGTGTATAAGGAAGATGCACGTGTGTGTGTGTGTGTGTGTGAAAATAGAAAGCCTCTCATAGAGACATTTATACTGATAAATGGTGATTTTCTAGAGTTCTATATTGAAAGGAATTCTGATGCCAAATTCAGCTTTAGTAGAAAATGGTGCTGTACTTGATTAATCATGTCATACATTAGCACCTCTTAGTGCTACAAGGGGAAAAAAGAATAGGATCTTCAGAACTGGCAGGGTTTATCTAGGGCACATTTATCTTATTTTTTTCAGAATGTTTCCATTAGTTTTAGCTTGGTCCAAGTGCAGTGAGTGGATGGGGCTGTGGACAATCAACTCTTAATTTAAGTAGGAAGACCTGCTTTTATCTAGTCCAGGCCATGGACCATACCAAAAATTTCATGTGGAAATTTAATGAAGAAATTCCATTACTTTACAATTAAAATAATATAAATAATTTTAAAACCGTCTGAACTAGAAGATTCTATGTCTCTTCCAGCTCTAAAATATCAATACATATGGCATTCTATCTGTGAACCTGGGGAGAAATGCCCTGCTTTTTCCACCTGACCCATTCAATATAAGAAACTAATTTTGGAATTTGAGGCAGTTGCAAGCGTATTATAGTGGGTAAAGAGCTGCTGACTCTCTTTATGAGCAGGGTCAGGTCTGGCAGGAAAGAGAAAAGAATTGAAGGCGCATTTGGTGTATGAGACCATGAAGAATGTGGCAGCTGCCGCAGGAGCCGTGTGAGATAATTGAGCAGAACTGCTGAACTGCACTATAACTGGTTTTTCTCTTTATTTTTCAGGTGCTGATATCTGAATAGTGAATTTGGGGAATGCAAATAGAATAAATTTTATACTTCCCTGATTTAACACAAGGGTTCGATATATAATTATAAAAAAGCTGATGTGACTACTCTGTTCACTTATAAACAATAAGCTTCTCAGCATAGTGCCTAGCATACAATAGGCAATAAATACAGGGTGGGGCAAAAGGAGCTTTACAGATGTGGGTACATGAAACACAAAGTTTATTCTTGTATAATTATTTATTAATTATTGTATTGTTTTCCACTTGAACAACTGTCAACCTACTTTAGGCCCACCCTGTATTTTTAAGCGAATGAGAGAATAAAGGAGGATCATATTAACTGTCATCCTATACATATAAATAGAAATCTCATTCATTCTTTAAGGAGCAGCAATCTCTCTTGAAATTGTGCTTCAGTTTGGGAGCTGTATGCACATTAGAAAAGTAAAAAGAGAGTGGATGAAATTAGAAGCAGAAACCATAGGTTCACGTTTCTAAGTGGTAAATATTAGTGGACCAATGTTTTTACTCCTAACTTCGTTTTTTATTCTAATTTCTGAGTTTAGACATGTGACGTGCTTTGGCCAATGGGATATTATAAGAGGCTTGGAAAAAAGCACTTGTGTGTCTTTTCTCCTTGCCTTGTTCTTCTGCCTTTGCTCAAAGAACATGCCCAGGCTCGCACACTAGAGATAAAAGATAGTGGGGTGGATGTAAATCTCTCCAGTCATTCTACTCAAGGCCATGTCAGGTCAGCCAGCAGTTAGCCACACCCTACCCACATGAGACCAGCCAAGGTCCATAGAGTTGCCTTGCAGGTCAGCCGAGGTGAGTGAGTAATAAATGCTTGCTTTGCATGCTATTAAGCTTTTGTGGTTGTTTGTTACACAGTATTACTGTCCCAGTAGATTACTAATACATTCCAGCTTTAAGAGTGCCAGTTCTGACATCTTAGGCAAGCCTTTACCTTTGTGAGCCTCAGTTTATCCAGCTGTAAAACAGAAATAATATCTTTCTTTCTTGTTTTATAAAGTTATTGTTGTTTAGATCAAATTAGAGAACATGGTAATGTATATGGAAGTTATTTTCGAAAGGTAAAATGTGCTCCAAATTTAATTTATTGTCACTTATTTTATTATATAGCAGCAACCATGTAGTCCTATCTTCCTTTTTATCCAGTGATGATCTGAAGCTTCTCTTAATTTCTTGTGCACATGCAAGACATTTCCCTCGCTCTTCTCTGACAGGTGGCAAATTGTGTATACAATGTACTCTTCAACAGAAGCAAACCACAGCTATGGAGTTTTCCTGTCTTCTGAGAGTCAATGATGTTTTACCATATGTTGGAACCGTTGCCAGTGCCAGGCTTTCAATAATGACCTGCTCATTAGGCATCAGTATTGTTGCAGTAGTTTCATTTGGGTCTGTTTTGACCACAAATTTCCAAACTTTTAAAATAAAGAGCCTTTGTAATATTTTGGGATGTCAGGGAGTCACCAATGCCAATCAGAGCTTCGACCCACGTGAGAATATTCCATCTCTGAATTAATAAGATTTTAGCACCAAAGAATATTAATGTTTCAAGTACTCTCCTGGATAGAAGTGCCATTTTAATTAGGTTTTAAAATAGTTAGATATATTAAAATGCTTTTTAAGAACCTCAGAATCCCCATTACTACCTCCACTTAACTCCTTGGGGATTCAGAGTTTGGGATCCAGGGGTGCAGATGCAATTTTTCACTGTCTCCTTTGGGGATTACACAGGACTGTTCTTGTACGAGAATAAAATAGAATCACTGAATTTCAGGCCCACAAGGAATTTTAGAGATAGCTCACTAAGCACATACAGAGAGTAAGGTCCTAAGGTGTGGAATTGACATTGGAAAGCATACACAATTAGGGAGAGAACAAGACAGAATTGTAATCCTAGCCTTTTCTTCCCACTATTTAATGCCACTTTGAGAAGCACTAGAAGTGGTTCTTGAGGCTCTTTGGTTAGCTGTTATCTAATATTTTTCCACTGTAGAAGCTCATTTGCAATTGAATAAATTAGAATCTCTAATTCTCCCAAAAGTAAAAATAAACAAAAGCAAAATCAGCAAGTGTTTGTCCATGAACTGTATCTTTCTTGACTCTTAGTTATCATTTCTCCTCACAATGAATGAAATATCTGACTTCTATGATTATAAACAAATCTCATTTTCCAGATTTTATATTTGTTGAATAGGCCTTTCCCCTCTTGTATCCTATCTATTAAGCTACTTTCTACTCCCACTTCTCCCACCACCACCACCACACACACCAGCTTCTGTCCTTAGTTTGCTTTTCTGGCAGTGCATTTTCCTTTGAACACTTCTTTCATTCCCATGCCTCCTCACTCTGCCTCCGCTGAGAAAAATCTCTCACACATTACCACCCTTGGGCAAGTACTGTCTCCCCAAATCCATCTGAGCATTCCTGACAATCTGATTAATTTCCTACAACAGGAATTCCGTGGACAGCTTAAGCTTGGCTGATTTATCACCAATGTATCCACCACGCCCCTTTTCCGATGAAGAAATCTTCATTCCTCAGTGTTTGTGGCTTGAATTTTATGTGTAAGTGTTGAATACTTGCTCTCTCCTGCTCAATGCAATTTTTGTATTGAGAAATTCTTCTTTAGCCATTTTCTGGACCACATGATTCTCTCTTCATAATTAATGAAAAATTCTTACCTGTTTTTGCTATTTCTGATTCTTCCCTCCTGCACCTGGTCTAAAACACTTTGCTCATATTAATCTTAGGAAAGCATTACAATGGCATTTAGCAATCCCCACTATGCTCAAATTGAGAACTTAATCTGTCTATCTCTGTGTCTGAGAAGTGGAATTCATTAAGACCATGCATTTCCTGGCCCCAACATCTCTGCTGTCTTATTTGCCTCTGATACATAATAGCAACTTACTGCTTCAGATAGCCTATCAGAGTCAGTAAACTGTGACCTGCAAATCAAATGTGATCTGCCGCCTGTTTTTGTATGGCCTACAGAGTGGTTTTTACAGTACTAAATGAAGGAACAAAATATCAAAGAACAGGAATGTTTTGTGAACTGTAAGAATTATAGCAAACAAATTTCAGCGTTCATAATTGTATGCTAACACAGTAATGCTCGTTTGTTTACCTATTGCCTAAGGCCATTTTATGCTTTGATGGCCAAGGCGAATGGCTACAACAAAGATCACGGGGCTCCCAAAGTCTAAAATATTTACTCTCTGCCTTCCACACACACAAAAAAATGTCTTCCCCTTCCACATGTGCCATTCTCTGAAAATGTACCCTGTGGCCATGTTCATGCCACTTGTCTTTGTTGAGGGAAAGTATTCAAAACTTATAGATAAGACAAAAGAATGACTGCCTGACACAGTGAATGATTGCTGGTCAGGTCCACCCAAGGGTTATTTTATTTCTGAGAGGATTTACCTTTGTTTGATTTCCTGTTTACTACTGATCAGGGTGCAGGCTCCAAAGTTACATGCTCACTTATACATTTCTATTTAGGAGGGAATACCATTGTCCTTCAAAGAATACAGTTTTATTACCCCGTAGGACATTAATTTTTCAGCTACCAGTGAATTTATTTCAGCATTCTTTTGACTTGCTGAGATATAAATCTCTCTCTTTTTTTTAAAGTCTCCTTTGAACCAGTTTTACCTTCTTACTGGTTCTCCCATTAATGGGTTAAGTTTTTGACACATGCTCATTCTATATTTGTATGAGTGTCATGTTTTTAGCATTTTGAAAATACTTTGACCTACTGTTTGTAATTCCCTGTGCACATGTCAAAGCTTGGCCTCCATGTCAGGTGTCAAATGGCACTTAATGATGCCTTTGTTGATCACACTAGTTTAAACTGATCACTTTCCCAGCATTTATATTGTTAATAGACATATAATTTCTCTCTGATAGATCTTAAGATCCTTAAAGTCAGTTGAGTCCATTTTTTAATAAGACTGAACTCTCAAAAAGACATTGTAGAAACTGCATAAATGTTTGTGGAATGAATGAGCTTTAAATGCATTTGAAAAGAGATCGATGTAAAAAAAATAGACCCTAAATTATTGTTCTTTATAATGGAAGGGAAAGAATGGAGAAAATAGTGCAGGGCAACAATATGGCACATTTTAAGTATTTGTTTGGCATAAGTTAAGTAGAAAATTAGATAAAGAAGAGTCCCTTGGTTGCAGTGAATCAAGACAATGATAAATTGCCTGCATTAAGAGTATTTGGATTTCTCCTCTTTAACTTCAGCAATAATCTTGTACATGATAAGGCAGGTCTCACGATAAATACAATTGCCAGCCTCTTGTATACTGAACACTGATGGAGCAGATTCCAAATCTGCATGCAGCACTACGGAATGAAATTGTTCTGTCTTTTATTTGGAGGTTAATCACTACAAAATAATCATTTTACAGGGATTGACTTCCAAATAGAGGACAATCAAGACCCCATGAAATCTATAGCTTAAATATACTCTCTACTTAGTAGTTCAGGTACCAATCTAAGATTTTCTAATATTTACTTGAGTATCTAATATATCCGATAGGCATTTAAATTTTTTAACTGCACATATAACTTTAGAAAACTGTTACAGCATCAATAAATACTCAGAGAATAAACACTACACATATTCTTATCTCTAATTAATAGAATACGACAAAGGCGATGGAAGGTTATTTCCATGATTAGGTTACAAGACTTCGACTTACTACTTTCTTGCGATTTCTGTCTCTCTTGCCATTGCAGCTACTTCCCATTGATGAAGCCAGCTGCCATGTTGGAAAGGGCCACATGGAAAGGAACTGAGGGAAACCTCTGTTCAACAGCTGGTGAGGAACAGAGGCACTCAAAATTGGACAAGGGTCTGAATGTTGCCAGTAACCATGTGATTGTGCTTAGAAGCAGAGTCTTCCTCAACTGAGCTTTCAGATGAGACCAGTGACCCAGCAAATACCTTCACTGTAATTTTATGATAGGCCCTGAAACATTGGGCCCAGGTAAGGTCTTCCCAAACTGCACAGGAAGTGAGAGAGAATAAATAAACATTATTGGAAGCCTATAAGTCTTGGGGTAATATTTATGCTACCATAGAAAGCTAATACATCCTCCCCTTGCACAAACTTGATTGCATCCCTATTCTTTTAATCAGTAGATGACATTCAGGTTCATCTCATTCTTCTAGTAGGCCATTCCATAAAAACAATCTGATGTCTTTATTTAATTCAACGTGTTAATAACTGATAAAAGCCACCCTTACTTCACCCAAGGTATTTGTATGTGAATTGAACACGGGCTTTTAGATTAAGCAACTGAGTCTCCAGAGATGGAATTTTAGGTAAGCAAAAGGGACAGTGGAATTTTATTGTTTGCTCTCTGAGAGTCAGATTGTACTGGAGTAGTCAGGGCCTCAGAGTGGTTGGTTTCTCCTAAGTGAAAAAGGTTAATTGCTCTAATGCTATAGAGAGTATCATGGAATTCCCTCTCATTCTCTATGCTTGGGGCTACCTGAACCGGTTCCCTTAGAAATATTGAAGACTACAAGCCAAATTAGGCCGCAGGTTGGGAGGAGGGTTATGTATCAAAATTGGAAGAGCACTTACAGAAGGAACATGCATTAATTGGAAGCCTCTCGTGAAGTCAAAACTCAAATCTCAATGAAAAATTATCTGTGCTTGGCCAACTCATTTGGAGAATTCTAGGAACCTTTGATTTCATACACTTGTTAACTTGCATTAAATAAATGTATTTTTTCTCATAAACTATTACAATATTTTATGATTGTTTTCAAAGTATGTTGCCACTTAAGAGAAGACTAGAAATTTCTCATGCCTGCTCCAGAGGCAACCTGCGTCCAATGAGTGGTCTACACAGGAGTATAACTGACTAGTATCTTTGTCATAACATGCAACAATTCTAAAGCACCATTTTCAACTTTACAGTTCCCTGTGGGTGTCAGTTGAGGTCTTTTATGGAACAGAATTACAGACCAACTTTTTCTTCCTCCCAATCCTACTTTCTTCCAATCCCTTATATAGATGATTCCAAAAACACTCCCTAAAGAAATTAATTTATGCTAATCTCCTTCTCAGAGTTTGCATCCTGTAGAACCCAAATCACCACATGCATCCTTTAATAGAATAGAGCAAAAGGGATGAATGTCACCTCTAGATCAGTGCTTTTAAAAAGCCAGAGTCAGAGAAAGACAAATATCATATGATTTCACTTATAGGTGGAACCTAAACAAAACAAAACAAACAGAAACAGACTCACAGATACAGAGATCTGACAGATGGATGAGAGATGGATGGGGAACTGGGGGACTGGTTGTAAAAGGTGAAGGGATTAAGAAGTACAGATTGGTAGTTACAGAAGAGTCATGGGGATATAAAGTACAGCATAGAGAATATAGTCAATAATATTGTAATAACTCTGTATGATGCCAGGTGGGTATTGGAAATACTGTGGGGAACACTTTGTAATGTATATGATTTTTAACCACTATACTGTACACCTAAAACTCACATAAAATAATACTAAATGTAAAGTGTAACTGAAAAAACATTTTCAAAATAAAAACAAAGTTTGAAAAAGCAAGAAGGGCTTCTACACTCTTCCTCCATTTGTCAACTAGATGCAGAGGACTCTGAGGCTTCAGGAGGTGGTATAACCATAACTGAATGGAGCTCTTACCCTGTGGAAGGAAGGCTGTGGGATGATGACCAGTGACATTAGTATTTGATTGTTAAAAGCAAGATTCTTTTGGATCATTGGGGTTTTTTTGTTACATCATCTAGCATGGTCTACATTACTCTACAAATACAGAAATGTTTCCTTGAAGTCGGATATTATTATCAACCTAAACATGTGTTGCTGGCTTAGCAGGCAGTTGGATGGTGGTGCAAAAACTTATATCAGAGACTGGAAAGATGGAACCCCACATAGGGCAAAATATTTGGTAAAACTGTTGCCTGTGATACCCTAGAAGGAACATTAGGTTCCTACTGAGCCACTGGGTCTAAGGGAAGGGGTGAGAAAATATAATGTTAGTGTGTGCTTGGTTATAACATGATGTGTTTAATAAGTATTACACACACACACACACACACACACACACACACAAGAACTGGCTTGTCTGAGAACAAAAATAAAAGGGAATAGAGACCCAGAGATTCCACTTCTGGGAATATATCCGAAGAAACCCCAAACACTAGTTAATTCAATAGAATATATGCACCCCTGTGTTCACTGTAGTGTTATTCATAATAGGCAAGATTTGGAAACATCCCAAGTGTCCATCAGTACATGAGTGGATAAAAAGTGTGTGGTGCATTTACACACGGAATATTACTTGGCTGTAAAAAAGAAGGGAATCTTACTTTTGCAATAGCATGGATGGAAATGGAGAGAATTACGCTAAGTGAAATAAGCTAGTTGGAGAGAGGAAAGTACCATATGATTTCCTGTGTATGTGGAATCTAAGGAATGGAATGAACTAAGAAATAAAATAGAAACAGACTCATAGATAAAGAAAATAGATCGATAGCTGTCAGAGAGGAGGGGAATGGGAGACTAGGTGAAGGGATTAAGCAAAAAAAAAAAAAAGCAAAAACAAAAACCACTTATAGACACAGACAATAATATGGTGATTACCAGAGGGAAAGGAGGTCAGGGGAGGTAGAAAAGGGTAAAGAAGGGATAAATGGTGATGGAATGAGATTTGACTTAGGGTGGTGAACACACAATACAATATACAGATGATGTGTTAGAGAATTGTACACCTGAAACCTATATAAGTTTATTAACCAATGTCATCCCAATACATTCAATAAAAATTAAAAATAAAATGGAGTCAGGAATCCCTGTAAAAGGAGCTCTCACACTGTATTACTCATCATACCTTGTCAAACTACAACAGGGAGAAATATCTTTTATATTTATTCCCCAGCAAGAGATAGGAAGATTTTTTTTCTTACTTAGCAACAACCCAGTTGTCACCACCCTGGACTCTAATTCTTTTCCAAAGGACTTTCTGTCAAAATCACCCCTCCCAAATCCCCCTTTTTCCTCTATAAAGGTAAGCCTCTCTCCTTTGTTCTCTGGACTTGTCTATGGTCATGATAACTTGCTTGTCCTGAATTGCAATTCTCTGCTATTAGAAGTTTTGTTAATAGACTGAACTTTGCTTTAAAAAAAGAAATAGAAAGATTTGAGAAATGTGGACCCCTGTAGGGCTGGAAAAGGAGGTTTCTTGCAGAGCTAAGAAGTTAAAGGCAAAACTGAAGAAAGTTTGAGCAAAAGTCTATTTGGACTTCTCGTTGGAATGAAGGGACTCAACCCTGCAGCAAAGATCAGATTATGAATGTTTCTTTCTCACCCAAGCCCTTTCTTTCACATGGTTTCAAGACAATAATTATTAAATTGGGAGAGTGCCAAAGGGATAAGGAAATAAACAGATAGATCAGGAGTGAGAATTCAGTCTGACAAATAAATTTGAGTATGGTTGCAAGCAAATAAAATTGACCACAAGCTAATCGATGAAAAGCCAATTAATTGGCTGAAGGGATTGTATTGCCAAAGAAACCTCCAACCCATGTAGGAGTCAAAGTTTTTGACTAATCAAAACTTAAAACTACCTGCAGGCCTCTCTGTGTCACAAACATGAAGATAGCAGCAAAAATTGTGCAGTCCCCGAGGAGGACATCTTATCTTCGTAGTACATATATTACAAGAGTCCATCCAGGGAAATAGATGCAAAAGATTCCCACAATGAATGGTACCATTGGATATAAAGAACAATAGATAAGGGGTTCTACACAGAAAGAGAATCAAAATCTTACCAAGGACTTTATTCATTTCTATGGTGGAGTGGTGGAGTCTTTATAATGCTTGCCTGCCATAAACCAGTAACCTTTCTGTTTCCCATTCTTCTCTTTTCCAAATATATTTTTTAATTATAATTTTTTATACTTGCTCCAACTATTGTATCCTGGAGATGAGGACAGAACATAGAATTTTTTTATTTTATTCTATAGGTCTCTGAACCATGAGAAGCCACATTCATTCCACATGAAGAGAATGATTCCTTAGCCTGTGATTTAAGACTGAGCCTAATGCAGAGATGGGATGGGAATTTAGATTCCCTCCGTGCAGGCAGGCAGGCACTTTCTAAATGTGGGTAGAAGGTATGCAGGAATATGTGGAGATCAGAGAGGCTGACTGTGGTAGCTAAATGGCCATTCATCATTGGTTGGGACTTCTATCATGTTGAATTTTTGCTGAGAGGGGCTGTCTAGCCATGGTCTATACTTTTTGGCCCATATACTTCAGGTGTTGACAAATGCCTACTATTGACTCTATGGGTGCAAGTGATATATCACTTCCTTACAGGTAATAAAGTAGAGGTGAGCTCCTGCATACTCATAGTCTGTGTAAGACAAAGGGAATGGTACAGCTACAAAATGGAAAAATCCCAACACCTAGCATTATATCTTGGCTGACCAGCAACACCTACAACAAAAACATTGTAATAAGTTAAGCCACTGGATATTTTTAAGTTGTTGCAGAACTTAGCATTACATAATATACTAAGACACCTTCTATTGGTCCTATCTATCTACCTGTAAATTTAAAATTCACAAAACATGACATGGTAAGTATTACCTCTGTTTTACAGATGAACAAAGTGAGGCTCAAACAGATTATAATTAACTTGAAAAAGGTCCATAAAAACGTTGAGAACCCAGGATTGAATGTCAAGCTTATAAAGCTTATATCACTTCCTTCACATTGTGCTAATTTTCATTTTTAATGTGGGAAAAAAGAAAGAGGAGACAGAGGAGGGAGAAATATAATTACATGAGGGCTGACCTTTGCCTGCACCACCTGGGAAACCGCACGGTAAGTGCACCTGGTGGACAGCTATAGACCATATCGGAGCACCACCACCCTGTCCCTGAACAGCTGATCCTCCACAGAGGATGGAGGTTGGTGGTAACTGGTTATAACCAGTCCTTGCAGCTGACTGGCCTGGGCAAATCCTTTCCATTGACCTGCCAACAGCAATCAAGGCTCAACTACAAGATGAGGGTATACTCAGCTGACAGGAAGGGCACATCTCAAGTACCAAGCTTGGGTCAGGGGAGGCTGTGTCGCTGGACCTGACACCTACTACATCAGGCCATGCTACCAAGACAGGGAGTCAAAGCAGCTCTACCTAATACATAGAAAGAAACACAGGGAAGCTGCCAAAATGAGGAGACAAAGAAACATGATCCAAATGAAAGAGCAGATCAAAACTCCAGAAAAAGAACTAAACACAATGGAGATAAGCAATCTATCAGATGCAGAGTTGAAAACACTGATTGTAAGGATGCTCAAGGATCTTAGTGAGGACCTCAGCAGCACAAAAATGGTCCAGTCAGAAATGGGTACACTAATTGAAATAAAGATCAATTTACAGGCAAACAACAGCAGAGTGGATGAAGCTGAGATACAAATCAATGATTTGGAACGTAAGGAAGAATAAAACAACCAATCAGAACAACAAGAGGAAAAAAGAATTAAAAAAACAAACAAACCCAAGCATACTGTAAGCAACCACTGGGATAACTTCAAGGGGTCCAACATTCACATCACAGAGGTGCCAGAGGAGAAGAGAAAGAGCAAGTGATTAGAAATCTATTTGAAAAAATAATGGAAGAAAACTTCCCTAATTTGGTGAAGGAAATAGACGTGCAAGTCCAGAAAGCACAGAGAATCCCAAACAAGATGGATGCAAAAAGGTCCACTGCAAGACACATCATAATTAGGGCTAATTCATGGAGGAGCGGAGCAGACAGACAACAGTATTG
>PVKM010010095.1:0-35565 GCA_004027735.1 Carollia perspicillata | reverse complement strand
TTGGTGGAACATTGGTGAATAAGCTAAAAATAAAATAAATTTTGGGCCATGTTCTGTTGAATACTAAAGGTTTCCAGTAGAAGCTATTAGGATTCCAGTTTCTGTTTAGAAATGGCAATATACCATAGTAATGTAGTATAGATAGAATTAAGAGAGGACAGTGAGGATCAAGGCAAATCGGGAACAAGACTCTTGTAATAATCCAAATGAAAATGTAGAGACCCCAGCCTGAGTTCCAGTGATGAAAAGGAGAACAGGGGTTGGTGGCAAGGGAGATAGCGTAGGGCTGATATGCAGTGCACATGTACATGGCATCAATCTGATGGAGAGATGTGACTTGAAGCTTTTCACTCTGAGGAGGGGTATTATACTGTCAGAAATAAGGAGCTGGGCAAAAAGAAAAAGCTAATTTTAGAGCAAAGATACATTCATCTGATGTTGGTGCTGAGGAGAGAGTGTTGAGCAAAACAAATAAAATGTCCCATCCCATAAAGCTTGGTGTTCTGTGGGAAGGGTAAAGAATATAAGCAACCAACTTAGTAAACAAGCTAATTTAAGATGATGATAGGTGATGAGAAGAAATCAATTAGAATGATGTGTTCATGGAGGGAAACATCAATAGATTGAGATTGGGTGGTCAAGAGTCTCTGTCCAGGAAACACATTGAACTAAAACCTAAATGGCAAGAGAAGAGGGAAGGTCTTTCCTACAGGAATGAAAAGCAAGTGCGAATGCCTGAGGGTGGGACTGAATTTGGTGTAAACACACAAATACCAGTCCATCTGCTCGAGAATGATGAGGAAAGGTCAGGAGGGTAGAAAATGAGACCTAAAGAGCGGTCAGTAGCAATCAGATCAGGTGGGTCCTTCTTGGCTTCTGTAAAGAGTCTGACTGCGTTCTCAGTCAATGCAAAGACAGTGAGAGTTTTAAGAAGCAGGGAGTGGAGTGAAAGGTTGAGCATGTGACATGATCTGATAATTGAGTTTGTGTTGTGGCTGAGATGCCCAAAGGAGAGACGAAAGGAGAGAACCTTGGTAAGTGTATAACTCTATTCAAGCAGTGAAAAAGAAAGAGAAAGGTCGAAGTGGTGAGATGAGGAGCAATCTAGTGCTAATGGACAGACCCCAAGAGAGGAAGAAGTTTCAAAAAGGAGGGCGGAGCATTGAAGTCAAGTGTCATATGAGGCCAAGAGGTTGAAGAGGCACTGTAATCAGATGTATCATATTATTTCCCACTCAAAAAATGTTTTACATTCAACTTTGATTATTTACTGAGGAAATATACTTAGTCCAAGGCTGTATACACTTACGATACATGGCATTAACACATATGTGTAAGATAGTGGTAAATTGTGTGTGCTTTTTTAATGTGGGAGCCAGTTCTGTACTTAAAAACACTGAAGGACCAGCTTTTAAATACGTGTTTCTATTATATTTTGTACAAAGATTTCCTCATAATCTCTATTGATAGGGTAATTCCTATGTACTTCTATCATACAGAACTTTAGGAATAGCAATTCAAATGGAAAGGAAAAAACCTTCCTGAAATCCTTGCCAGACACTGTGCTAGATATCAGTTGTGCAGAAATGAATAAGGTAAACATTGCTTTTAATACTGTGGACTTGAACTTGTCTGCTAGTGGGGAAGAAGTATAAACAAGAAGAAGAATAGAAATAATGAAATGCACTAGCAGGAGCTTATGTCCAGGATTTGGAGCAGGAAGCCTGTAGAAGAGGAGGTATCTGGTGTCTGCAGCATGAGCAGGAGTTAACTAACAGGATGGCGATGAAGTTGTGGGTAGTATGATGGCACTCTTACGTGACAGCTTGGTTAGGCTACTGTTTCTTGTCATTCATTCAAACACTGATCTAAGCCTTTTAACTTATTGAATGAGGCCCACCCAGATTATCTAGGATAACCTCTCTTACTTAAGGAAGCTTATTATGGACTTAATCGTATCCACAAAATGCCTACACAGCAACACCTGGATTAGTGTTTGCATAACCAAGGAATGTGTTCCTGGCCAAGTTTACACATAAAACTGACCATCACAGAGAGTTTCCCGGGAAAGAGATCAGCATGTGTCATGTGAATACATTATAATATTGAACTTGCAAATATTTATGAGGGTTACTCCTAAGTTTATGTTTTCTTTTCTATCAATAATTATTTAATTGTTATAATTTCCTTCTGAATGATCTTGTTTTCTTCTTCACATTCCTGAAGTTCATAATAAGAGTTAAGGATTTATAGCTCTAACCATTAATACAGAGCAAGAAAAGACTTTTCCTTAGCTCATTATGAAGGTCTCTGCACATATTAGCAAACCTTTCCAACATCTTAAAATTAAGAACTTTAAAGTGAAAGTCAAGTACTAATGAATCATAAACATCTTCTTTCATAATCAGACTAATATACCAATTTTTATTATAAATGTAGATCATCATAAACTTAATATCTTTTGTTTATTTTTCATAAGATAAAGATTTCATTGAGAGATCAAGTGCAGCTTCAACTATACAGCAAGAACAGTTCTATATGTTATCTATATGCCCATATAGAACTGTGATCAATGAATTATTTGTTTTTGAAGATGGTGTGAGAAAAATAGTATGCCATTTTATTTCAAAGTCACAGGCCACAGAGATAAGAAAATTAGGGCAAGAGAAAATAAGAGGAAATGAATTGCAATGAGATAGAATGAAATGAATGCTATATAGCTACGAGTAGCATGGCCTGTAAACACAAGTTTTAATGGAAATGTCACATAAGGCATTTTGGTTCCAGTGTAATTGATTTGGGAAGGTTTAATTTAGTGAAGAAACCTGAAGTGGTTATTCTAGACTGATGCAATAGTTTGCACGTGGGATTAATTTTCTTAATGTTAATAAAACTCAACAAACACACTAAAAATAGAAATCATCAATAATATAACATTTGAAAAAATAATGTAGCATTTGAAAAACCAGGTCAAACAGAAGGTAAAATTTCTCTCTAAAGCCGTCCAATTCTTCCTGCCATAAATAATTGTTGTCAGTATTTTGTGTATGTCTGTTTCTAGACTTTACATTAAACTTCTTGTGACATTGATATAGCCAACTACACACACACACACACACACACACACACACACACACACACACACACCCTTCCTTCCATTCTTAACAAGGAGTGGCATCATTCTATACACATTGGCTAAGAACTTGCTTTATTTCCTTAGTAAATAATGATTGTCCTGTCCTGGCCAGTGTGGCTCAGTTTTTTTGAGCATTATCCCATACACCAAAATGTCATGGATTTGATTCCCAGTGAGGACACGTGCCCAGGTTGAGAGTTTGGTGCCCTGTCGGGGCATGAACTAGGGGGAATCAATGGATGTTTCTTCCTGGCATCAGTGTTTCTCTCTCTCTTTCTCCCTCCCTTCCTTTATCTTTAAAATCAATTAACTTGCCCTCTGGTGAGGACAAAAAAATAATATGATAGGCCTTCTGGTTTTATACATAAAATTCGGCTTTCTTATTTTTATTGATGAAACAGTATTCTCTTAGGAGGATGTGTCAGAAATAATTATCTAACTATTCCTTGATTGACTTTTAGTTGTTCTCAGTTGCATTCACATAGTTAACTCCAACTGCCTTCTACTATTATATAGCACTTATTTTTTAATAAACAAAGTGGCAGTGAACACCTTTGTATGTGCATGTGTGTGTACACGTGTGTCTGTGTCATTATGTCTATAACATGGAACCCAAGAAGTTGGAGGTGTGCAGAGATTTAATTTTTATTTATATTGCTAAATTTTCTCTACTATAATATCAATTTACACCACAACCAATATATGCAAATTAACATTTCCTTAACCTTTCATCAATCATTCAACATTTTTGAGCTAATCTGAGAGAAAAAAATAAACTCACTATCTTGCTTTATATTGTATGTATTAAATTATCTAAGGAAGGCAGTAAATAGAAGTTTGAAAACTTTTTCTAAGAGCACAATGTAGACTGTATGGCAGAGGTAGAGACTGTAGGCAGGAAAATGCATGCAGAAATTTTATGTAGTAAAGGTCAGAGGTCATAAAGGCTTAAACTGGGGCCGAAGGAGGTACCTCTGTTTCCTAGTTAAGTGCATGTCAACTCACATGTGACTTCACATCACTATTAATAATGTACGGACACGATTTGAAAAGTACACCTTTAAAGCTGAAAAGTTTTCTCTTTTGGAGTTGGAAATCATTCAGTACCTCAAATGGCACAATACATTTAAGACATTATATATTCAGCTACTTAAGTTTAAATGATGAACCCATTAATATGTAGCTTGAAATATAGGCCATAGCCTTTGTCTTCCAAAGGATATTTTAATCAAAATATTAAAAATAAGCTGGAGTCTCATTCAAATAGTTAATCCCAGCTGCCTTTGGTTGTAATACATCATGCATTATCTCTCTGATGGATGGGCAGCAAAATGCAGATAAAATTAGCTTTGCAGTCATTCATTCTAAATTGCTCTTGAATCATTTGGAAATAAATTCCATTTAAGAAAAATATGCTTCGGGTCTCAGACAAAGAGATAATAGTCCTATATTTTATGATATAACCAGTAGTAGTCTAAGTCTTATGATTCAGAAATATAGAAACTTATGTATTAAGTTGATGAAAATTAAGGCTTGATATATAGCAATAAAACAGGCAACCTAAAGCTTCCTAGATTGATGTTCATAGCATAATATTTTTCTGTCAAGAATTAGGTGGAATGAAAGCCTATAAAAATAATACATGGTACAAAGCTTTATCTTCTCGTATGTAAATAAAAAAACAAAAGGCTGTATGTGATAACAGAGAAAAGAAATACTGAGATTTACCTGATATCTAGATAAAAATGGCAATATTATTATTGAGTAATGGTGGAAAACAGAAAATTCAGTCAAGTATTAGAGCAGGGTAAAATGATGAATAATCTTATATCTAAATTAAAAAAGCAATTATAGCTGGAAGTTATTACTGAATTCAATGTATAAAACAAAACCAACTCAGGAACTTTATTTTGTTACTTTGAATGAACTTCATGTAGAAAACTGGTTCAGCAATGTCATGAGTCAATCATTTTGCCCGAATAGTATAAAGCAATCAATGTCAGCATCTGGGGTATGGCTGTGTAAAACAGGACACTGGGGAATAGCTGTGGCATGTCACCAGAAATGGGTTCAAAGTCTGAAGTTGCTATTTACAAGTTGAGTTCCTATTATCACCCTGAAGATTTCAGGAGACTTCAGATATTTTTATTAAGAAATAAAGTGGTAAGAGAATGCACTCAATGAGCCCTCTACCAAAAAATTAAGTTGTTCTTTTATAGCCTCCTGTTTTTTCATCATGACCTTAATAGTATTAGAAAGTCAGTTTATTTGTATAGTTAGTTTATTTATTTGAATTGCATGCTAGTCTACCAGCTTAAAAAAGAACCTCCGACCTTATTATCCCATGTTTTAAACAGTCCCCTAGTGGCCTGAAAGACTCGCCCTCACCGTGGCAGGGATTGACTTGTTTGGATCATGCCCAAGGACGGGCACTGGTGTGTGTCCCAAAGAAAAACTACAAACCAATAAAACCAACGCTTTCACTGGCACACCATTGCAAACACACATGCTTAGAGAATCGATTAGAGTCTCAGTTTCATAGTTTGAAAAGCCATGTCTTCTAGGAAACATCTATCACCATAAAAAGCTGGGAAATACCAAATGCATTACAAAATGAATATTCACTAATAAAGATATGATTTCATCTCTCAGGCTCTCCATGAAGCAGAATGCTCATTTCCCTGACATGTGCAGACAGGACTAGCTTCCTGGCTGTGGGACCAGTCCTGCCACACAGGACCTGCACTTGGTTTCATGCTCCGCTATCACCACCCCTGAATTCTTAAGCCATTTTTAACAAGGATTCCCAGATTTTCATTCTGCGCTGGGCCACCCAAATTTTGTAGCCAGTCCAGTTTGTAGATACTATTGTTATAACACTTTATATTTGTAACTGCATTTCAGGCATTCTAAACTCTAAAAGACCTTGTGACTCCTTTAGAAATTATCAAAGTTGCCATTATAATGTTTGTGCTTCTGTAAGATTTTTATTGATTTCCCACAATGCACTGGGCACTACACTCGACTTGTGGAAAGTAAAAATGAAAATGACATAGTCCCTGCCTTCAAAGGGCATTTATTCTAGTGTTAAGCATTTGTTGTTATAATTCCTGGCTTTTGAATATTGGGAACAGTTGTGTAAAACTGGTTGCAAAACTGAAAATTAGGATTCTTCCACATATGTGTGAGGCAAATGCATAGTGCAGAGGAACTAAATGTCATGAAGAGCTATTTGTAGATGATCCTTTCTTTCTTGCTAAATAGACATGGTATTTGGAGAGGATCACTTTTTCATTATAAAATACAGATAGACATAATCATCCTGGATATTTAGAGACTCAGAAGATTTCCTTTGTACTTTTGGTTGAAGAGAATTGGCTTGCTTGTTTGATTTTTAAAACTCACTCTAGAAAAAAATCCAGGTGACATTTCATAAAAGGACCATTTCTGAAATATCATTACATTTAAAAATTAATGCTGACCCAGCATTTTTGTCTAGAGCAAGGAAAGTGTTCCCTTGAAATGCTTAGCTGGTGGTGGTGCAGCTGTTATCTGGGCTGATTTCCATGGCTGGGCAGGGTGCCTCAGCTCACAGTTGCAAATGGAGGAGCGAGGAATCTCACAATAGTCTATTTGCATTTTGTTATATCTACCCCACTATACATATCTTATGACACAGGGTCTTAAAAATTATCTTTCTAAATGTCTTTCCCAATACCTAAATTGAGTACTAGAAGTGGTGTGCCATACTGTCCAAAGGGAATTCATCTAGACACACAGGTGTGTCCAACCTTTGGCGTCTCTGGGCCACACTGGAAGAAGAGTTAGTTGTCTTGGGACACACATTAAATACATTACAATATGTAATCACAAAAACATCTAATTATGTTTTAAGTAAATTTACAATTTTGTGTTGGACTGCATTCATAGCCATCCTGGGCCACCTGTAGCCTGCGGGTTAGGGTTGGACACCCCTGATAGAGCATAGACTTAAATACACTGCATGTATACTATGAAAAATATTAATAAACTAATATGCTGTGGTTAATTAAGGCATTTCTCTAGATAAAATTTAAGACATGGTTTCACACAGAATAGAATGATATATAAAAGAAACTGGATTTATGACATGATGAAAACATTTCAAATGATAGAGATAATTCCCTAATAACTCACATATTAAATGTTATTAAACAAACACCTTGAAGAATCAACACTACATGAAGCCTCAAATCAAGATATAGAATTCTTTCTCTTTATTTGTAGTGACCCTCTTGTCATTTTATAAAATTGCATATTATTGTTGAATTATAGTTGTTCCCATTCTTCACCCATTGCTTTCCCCTGCCCTGCCCCACCACATTCAATCCTCCCCTGGTTGTCCTTCATGGGTCTTTTATTCTTGTTCCTTGTCTTGACCCTTCCCCCTTTTTCCCCATTATTCCCCTTCCGCTCTTCTCTGGTCACTGTCAGTTTGTTCCTTATCTTCATGTCTCTGGTTCTGTTTTGCTGGTTTGTTTGTTTTGTTGGTTAGGTCCCACTGGTATGTGAGATGATAGGTATTTGTATTTCACCTCCTTGCTTATTTTACTGAGCATAATACCCTCCAGGTCCATCATACTGTCACAAAGAGTAGGAGCTCCTTCTTTCTTTCTGCTGCATAGTATTCTGTCATGTAAATGTACCACAGTGTTTTGATCCATTCATTTACTGATAGGCACTTAGGCTCCTTCCAGCACTTGGTTATTGTAAATTGTGCAGCTATGAACAATGGGGTGCATAAATTTTTTTGGATTGGTGTTTCAAGATTCTTAGGATATAATCCCAGCAGTGGAATTGCTGGGTCAAATGGCAGTTTCATTTTTGTTTTCTGAGGAAATTCTATACTGTTTTCTACAGTGGCTGCACCAGTCTGCATTCCCACCAACAGTGTACTAGGGTTCCCTTCTCTCCACAACCTCATCAGCACTTGTTGTTTGTTGATTTGTTTATGATGGTCATTCTGACTGGTGTGAAGTGGTATCTCATTGTGGTTTCAATTTGCATCTCCCTGATGGCTAGTGATACTCAGCATCCTTTCATGTCTCTGGGCCCTCTGTATGTCCTCCTTGGAGAAGTGTCTGTTCAGGTCCTTGGCCTATTTTTAAATTGGATTGTTTGTCTTCCTGGAGTAGAGTCATGTGAGTTCTTTATATACTTTGGATACCAAACTCTTGTCCGAGGTACCATTGGCAAATATATGTTCCCATACAGTTGATTCTCTTTTCATTTTGCTGATGTTTTATTTAGCCATGAACAAGATTTTTATTTTGATGATGTTCCATTTGTTTATTCTTTCTTTTATGTCCCTTGCTCTAGGGGACATATTGGTGAAAATATTGCTACTTGGAATATCTGGAACTTTCCTGTCTATGTTCTTCTCTAGGACTTTTAAGGTGTCACAACTTATATTTAAGTCTTTTATCCATCTTAATTTCATTTTTCTGTATGGCGTAAGTTGGTGGTTGAGTTTCATTTTTTTGCATTTTTCATTTTAGCTGTCCAGATCTCCCAATACCATTTGTTGAAGAGGCTATTTTTACTCCATTTTATGGTTCTGCCCCCTTTGTCAAATGTTAATTGACCATAGAGACACGGTTTATTTCTGGGCTCTCTATTCTGTTCCATTGATGTATATGTCTGTTCTTATGGCAGTACCAGGCAGTTTTGACTTGTAGTAACCCTCTTGTCTTAAAACCCCAAATTATACACAGTTTGTCCATACATTTTTCAATATGTTATTAAATCATTACCATTTTTTCCGGCATCTAACAGAACCCCTTTTGACTTAAAAATACATGTGTGACTTTCTCAGCTTCCATTAAGCTTTCTAGTAGTTCACAATAAAATAATCAGAAGAAAGAAATACATGCTTTGGCAAGGCAGGATAATCGATGTTTGGTGCCTCTCTGTCCTTCTGTAGGATGTGAATGTATATGTATTTTTGTTACATTGTTGCATAAGGTAAGGAAATGTATAATCATCTGATGTCTTACAGTCACTCCTTCTAAAGGAACAGGTCTTACCTTCTATATCAATGACTCGAAAGGTTTTTCATATTTTGCATACCTAAATTAATATATTGCTATGAAAGACATACACAAGTCTTGTGTGTATGAGTATACACCAGTAGTAAAAATTAAAAGGTCTAGTTGACCCTCTGCTTTCATTAATAATAATAATTAAAAATAATAGCTAACATTTTACAGTATTTATATCTGATATTTTTGAAGCTTTGTTAATTATCAATACTGTCTACCATTACATATAACAAAAAGTGCTTAAAAGACAAAACAAGAAAAAATTGAACGATGCCTTCAACACCTCACCTCCGTGCCGATGGGTCTGCTATTTCAGCTCCCCATCTCTTTGCCTTTCTGAACGATCGTTTCTTTAAGCAGTTTGGAGTACTCTTCAGTATTGACTAAGGAAGCTAAAATTGATGGAAACAAAGTTTTCCTGTGGTAACCCGGTAACTTTGGTCCTATTATTTAACAGTAGGAAAAAAAGAAATGAGGCTCTGCCTAAAGAAAGGAAATTTAAAAACTGCAGTGAGAAAGCCAGCTACAGGAAACATCATTTACATCCAGTGTCAGGAGTTTATAATTGTGGAGAGCTGTGAAAGCTGTTTTTGTCTGTGATGCAAATGAAGCCAATTTTTATTGCAAAACAAATTGGCAAAGACCTGATGTCATCACTGTTTGACACCTATCCTATTACCTACATGAAAAAGTCCAAGGCTTTTGCTGGACAAAAGTTCTTGCTGGACAAATATCCACATAACCAATGGCTGTCTCCCAAAACAGGGCAACAACTGAATGAGTGATTAAATGAGTTTCAGGTTAACATCCAAGCAACCATCATTAACTACCGATACCATAGCCTATATTTGCTACTGAATATATGTATTTATATGTGTGTGTATACACATACATATATATGCATACATACATATACATATATATACTTGTAAAGAATTTGTAAACACTTCTACTTTTAATATGGACCTTCGAATTTTAAGTTTACCTATTAACCTAGGATGCTTAATCAACTTAGGAAATTAACAACAAATTTATTCTTCTGTTTCTCATAGGAATAGATTTATCAGGCTTAACTTATTTATAGTGTATTGGAACACAATCTTTTAACTTAACTTTTGTGAAATATAATATAATTTTTAAAGACTTTTATTATTTTCTTTTTTTTAAAATTTGGAATGATGCATAACTGAAGTTAAAAGAAAACCTACCTTATAGTGTGCAAATATCTAAACTGATTTTTAGATTTTATTTATCCATCAGTATTGGAACAGCAAGGTGACAACAATATATTTGATAAATTTCAGTGATGTAAAAAATGACACTATTTTTCTCTATTAATATTCAGTACTATTATATTTAGAATAGATTTTATTACTCATATAATATTATACATATGATACTTGACATGTAATTTCAAAATAAGATCAGACAGCATTATTAGATTCTAGCTCTACTATGGCTCTACTGTTTCCAGGTTTCTGTATGACTATATTTCCAGTATTTAGCATAATTTTGAACTCAATATATATTTTTGGTTGAATGAATGAATATTTCATGCAGTGGCATTTTTAAAAAATAATGATATATTTGATCCTTAATTCATGTTTCTAATATTCCTTCTCAGCTCCTTGCAAAGATTTACCTGTGAGCCTTTTATTTTTCAAACAAACTTTTCTGACACAGTTGCTGTTACCTTTGTCAGCTCCCAAGGGTAATATGTGTAGTGGGAGGTGCAGTGCTCTATCTGGAAAATCAGTTTTTGTGGAAGATAAACCTGGTTCCTACGCAGTTCTGCTATTTCCTGCCTGTGTGCTCAGGGCTAGATATTTATTCTCCCTGATGTTGAATTTTGCCATGCATAAATATGAGAATAATAATCTAAATACTTAATTGAGCAGCCAGTCCATACACTTAACATACTGTCTTTCTAGTGCATAGCGGTCACTCAAATTTCTTAACTAGGGAATGAGACATTATTTTTAAATGAGTAGCAAGTAAAAGGCAAATGGTTATCATGTTTTCAATGATTTCCACTTTCTTCTTCTTTACCAGACGACGACTTTTTTCATGAACTGCCGGAAACTTTTCCATCTGATCCACCTGAGCCTCTGCCGCATTTCCTTATTGAGCCTGAAGAAGCTTATATTGTGAAGAATAAGCCTGTTAACCTGTATTGTAAAGCCAGCCCTGCCACCCAGATCTACTTCAAGTGCAACAGTGAATGGGTTCATCAGAAGGACCACATAGTAGACGAGAGAGTAGATGAAACCTCTGGTAAGTTTTCCTTTGCATTTGGGCTGCTACTTAGGATTCACTGACTTTAGCATTCTGTCACACTGTCCTTTAGAGAAGTACAATTGAAAATGGAGTTGTTATTTTTTGGCAAAAGATTTTGAATCAGTTTGGTTAATATTTGGTGATCTCCCCCCATACATTGCAAAGTAAAATGAGATACATAAATCTTGACTTGATTCCTATTGGACTACATGGAATTGAAACACAATTCATGCTAAGAAGATAAATAGTGAGAATTAATAGACTGAATAAATAGCAAACACCCTAGTGAAAATGCGCTTGGACTTGACTTCTCTGTCAAGTCTGGTGTCAGGTCTAATTATCCTGAGAATGGGGAACATATTCAATTAAGCATAAATTGTACATGTTTGCATGATTCTCCAAAGTTAATTCACATGCATAATTTCTCCTTATACTTTTAAAAACATTGTAAATGTTATAGATTTGAAGTATCCTGTATCCTTAGCTTACATCTAAAAGAACCTAATTAAATAATTTAGCTAAAGCTAAATTGGGGGTGATTGAGAATAGTGAGAGTGTGGGATCCAGGGAGAGGAGAACGGGTGAGGGCAGCCACCACCTGTCTGGGCACATCTTGATCAGAGTATCTTTGCTCCAGCTGTGGTTAAAACTACTGACCTTATTGCTCTGTAAGTATCATCCTTACCAGTCACATTAAAGCATAGAGGGTTTGAAGGAGATTTTAATAACCTGTGAAATTTAGTTTGTCTATAAAGGAAACTTTCTTGATAGCAATTATTTACTCTGCAGTGGGTAACTTAAGATAGTTGTGAAATCACCTAGAGTTGTTTTAAATTGGAAAGATGTATATCTTTCTACAGTGGTTTAAGTGTTTTTGATTTCCAGCAGGGAAAATAACAACTTCAACCCTCAAATCCCTTCCAGATCCATTATTTGGTAATATAAAGAGATATATTTTAAATATTAAGACTTCACTGATCAATATTTCCAAGCTAAATAGTGACATATATGGCAAAAGTAGAAGCATTTAAATACTGTATCTTCATTTTTGTTCTTAAATATCTCTGCATAGCAAAGTGGATGCATGTTCAAAATTAAAATTGTAATTAATGCCTATCTGCATCCAAAGGTGGAATTAATTAAGGGCAAGCAAAGACCAGCACTTGAGGGAGGTCTGCGTTCAATGTCTCCAACGACATAAAGAACATACTGAGGTGATGGGCCCTTCAGAAATAGAACAGGCTGTGAGAGGGCTGACGGGGGCATCTCTCTAAAAAGCATGTGAGGCATATATTTCTACAACAAAAATGGTCAGAGAGAATCAGGTGGCAGCTCTACCTAATTGTCACTTTGTAAATCAGTATGCTCCCTGCATGCAAGCTGATGGCTGTGGAAATGGCTGGGTGTTCAACCATATGGTAGCTGACTTTAGGGGATTGTCCACCTCTTGGTCTAATTACTCAGCAAATAACTTCTCCAGATGTCTTCAAAATCTCAGCTGAATTGAACTTTATTTGTTTTAGCTCATTTATTTGTAAAGGTTTCAAACACAGAAGTTTTAATGGTAAGAAGAAAAAAGAGAAATTATAAAGGCTAAAATGAGAGTCACAAACACATTTAGGCTTGCCTTTACTAAATTAATGAAACTGCCTATGAAAGAAGAGTAGAAATAGGAGCAAAACTGCTCTGATATTGAGGATCTTGACAGCTTCATGCTTTGTTGGTTGTGTGTGTGTGTGTGTGTGTCATTGTATATATTTCACATTCTGTAAAACATTGTACTTCTTATTATTTTCACATAAAATTAATTAATTAATATTGCATACTCCAATGTTTAAAAATACCTTTTAAGGCAACTGTAAATGAAAATATATGGCGTGTTTTCATTCAAATTCAGAGTAGGGTAGATGAGTAGGGATGATGCAGCGGCTCCAATACTTGCACATTCCTCCTAAGACTCGAGGGTGGGGTAAAATATAATATCCCTTTTTGTTGTCTTTCATTTTCATCCAGAACTTCACAAGAAAGCCAGCATCCAGATGATGTATTACCTTTAAAGTTAAGAAAAAGTCAAAGATGTCCACAGATATCATTATTATTTGGTATTGCCCTCATCATACTAGCCAGTGCAGTTATAAAAGACAAATAGTTAAAATATATAAAAATTGTAGAGGAAGTAAAAAATGATCATTTTTGACAAATAGTATAGTTTCTATATATATGGAAAACCACAACTTCAAGGGAAAAATCTGAAAAACTTAAGAGAGTCCAGAAAAATGGTGGCATATAAAAGATTCAAATATGCTATTAACTTTCTAAGTACAGATAGCCAATTCAAATTATAATAGAATAAAAGATACCATTTGAAGAAACCATGTAAAATAAAATGTGCAGTCATAAAGGTAACAAGAAATTTGTAGAAATTTAGAAAGAAAAATGTTAAATTTTACTGAGACAAAAAATACATTGACTTAAATAAGTGGAAAGATATATCTTGCTTTTGGATAGAAAAACTATATTTTTAAATGTTTGTTGTTTATAAGTGAATATGTAAGTTCACCAACATTATGTGAAAAAATAATCTGTGAAAAAAGCTGACAGAACTCTGAAATAGTAGTACAGTAAGGGAACCCCAGCTCCTTGTAAACATATTATAAAAATAAGAAAGTTAAAGAGTTTGATCTTAGCAGAGGATAAAACATACAGATTAAGGCATTGGAATAAAGACCAGGAAATATTCAAACACTTAGGCCATTTTACAATGTGAAAAGATGATTTTTCAATGTACAAGGTAGGCAGTTGAAAAAAGTAATAAATGAATAAATAAAGCTTGGATTCCATCTCATTCTTTAAAATACAATAAATGCTAGATGTCAGGGTTTAATTGTCATCATTATTATCATCATCACCATCATCACTGGAAGAAAAATTTGTTAGTTGGTTGGTTGGTTGGCTGGTTGGTTTCAGTGGTGGACAAAACCTTTGTAATGAAGATAGAAGTGAGAAGCTTATAAGAAAGCATTATTAAATTTGAATATCCAAAACAAAAAAAAACCCCACAAAGCCAAGATATGGACTCTAACCCTGGGAGGGAAAAAACCTAAAACAACCAAAAATACCTGATTATATCTGTAGGCGTATATTAATCAAGGGCTAGTTTATTTAATATATAGCTATCTCTTTTTATCCTTTCATTGGATTTTGGGGGTGACATTAGTTAATAAAATTGTATAGATTTCAGTTGCACAATTTTTTTAAAGATTTTATTTATTTATTTTCATAGAGGGAAAGAGAGGGAGAGAAACATGGATCAGTTGCCTCTTACACACCCCCAACCAGGACCTGATCCCCAGTGGAGGCATGTGCCGTGACCAGGAATCAAACCTATGACCTTTTGCTTTCTAGGATGATGCTTAACCCACTGAGCCAAACCAGTCAGGGTTCAGGTGTACAATTTTGTAACATGTAATCTGTACATTGTATTGTGTGTTCACCACCCCAAGTCAAGTCTCTTTCCATCACCAGGAGACACAGGGAAAAATGCAAGTGATTAGTAAGCGTCTAAGGAAATGTCCAGATCAAAGCGGGTGTTAGTATACAGTGCCAAAAAAGAGTGGGATAGGGAAGATCCATACTTTGTTGATGAGGCTGCAAATTGTACATTCTTTTTGAAGGACAATTTGAAAATACCTGTTGATATTTAAATATGTATAGTCTTTCTAACTAATTGCAAAGTTAGACTATGTAAAAATAAAATTCCAAATGAGCACAAAGATTGCACACAAGGCACCTTGTTGCAGTAGCTTATCAAGGATGGTGCATTCCTTGGTTGGAATACTGGGATGCTGTTTAAAGCAACGAGGTTACTCCACATGTGAAGCTGTGGAAAAATCTCTACAGATAAAATTTTAAGTGAAAACCGAAGTACGGAATACTACATGTAATAAATCCTCATTATGTAAAGAAAGAGGATGCATGTATATTTGTCAATGCATAGGAATTTTCTGGAGAAACATACAGAAAATGAGTTGGCAGCTCAGAATCTGAGGTGATAGATTTATTTTATTCTTTTATTTTTTCAATCCTGTGATTGTGTTATTTTTTTAATAAATAATAAGACCTGAAAATGTCCAAAGTTCTTTATTGCACCTCTTGGCTTGCTATCATAAGTTTCCAATCAGTACAGTATTGGGTGGAAATTTGTAGGTCTCTAATTTTGGAGCTCTTTGCTTTCCTGTGAAATCAGAAACATTGGGAATGGTATTGAAATTGAACTGCTTGGTTTTTTTGTTTGTTTTTTCCCCCAAAGCTGCATACCTGGACACACCTGCAACTTTGACCCTCAATGCTTCACTTAAAACAGTCTGGTTATAGTCTTGTTGGGGTTGAATGGTTCCTAGTCTCAAAAATGTTAGAATATATTAAGTATTGAAATATATTACAAATTAGAGAAATTTTCTTGGCATGTAAAATATCAAATTGGTTTTCAGATAATAGGACAAAAAGAAGTCATTGCAAAGAAGTTAATTTTTATAGATACCCCCACCTTAGAATAATGATATTGGAAGCATGTTTAGTGGCAATCAGCTACATTGCCTGGAAACTGAGAATAATAAACTGCATTCAATTAAATCTTCATCAAAAGTAACTTCATATTGAAAAACTATAAAACAATAAACTGAAGAAAAGAATGAAAATTTTCCAACTTACGAAATTCTTCCTTTTAAATAAGGAAGGCATTATTAAATAGACTTTCTTGCTCTGAAGTCTGAAGCAAACAATTATTTGTACTTACTGAGCAAAACTACACTACAGATGATAAAATGTACTGATTAAAGATCATTGATTACTGCTATTGTTTGCCTTGCCATCATTAAACCACATTTGTGTTTTTGCAAATATGTAATATAAGAAACAGAAAAGTGGAAAGCAGTTTATATGAGATGGTTTAGAAATTTTCAATATTCAAAAGCTTGTGATTGGGTAATATACTAAGTAATAAATACCTGTAATCCTTCAGAATTCCACTGAAATCTTGATCTGTTCAAAAATTTAAGGTTATGTTTTTAAGAAAGACTCGGACTTGCCTGCTTGTTTTCTATTTCCTTGAAGTCTTTTCAACCTCGTTTCCATGGTTGAAACATGGAAAAACATTCCATGTTTCCAACACTCACCATCAAAAAGCAAATATTCCCCCTCTATGAAAAAGTAGGGAAGTTTAAAGGCCCTGGCCAGGTAGTTCAGTTGTTTAGAGTGTTGGCCCGATACTTCAAGGTTGTAGGTTTGATCCCTTGTCAGAGTACATACAAGAATCAATCAATGAATTAATAAATAAGTAGAAAAACAAATAGATGCATCTCTCTCTATGTCACTCCCGAAAGAAATTTCAATAATCTCCAAGATTTTCCCTTTTCATGTCACATTAGCAGAAAGAGTATTATCAATAGGACAAGCACAACAACAATAAAAAGAATTTCAAGTTTTGTGAGGTCTGTCGAGAAAAAGTCCAACCATTGTTAATACAAGGAAAATGGTTTGTGTGACATCAGTGTAACCAGGTAGCCAAGGACAATGGATTGGAACGCACAGGCTAGAAAAAGGATGACTTTACTGTGGGGCGGTAGATGCCATTGTGTGAGCCTGTGTGCTGTGTGGCCATCACATTCAAAATGACTGAGCGAGTAGAGCAACAAATCTGCATCAAATTTTGTGTTAAGCTTGAACATTCTTTTGCGGAAACTATTTGGATGATTCAGAAGGCTGCAGCTATGGGCAACTGGTGATTGGCAGCTTCTTCGCAACAATGCACCCACCGCATCATGTCCATGCAGAGTTTGTTGGCAAAACATCAAATTACCCAGATGACTCAGCCCCCACTTTAGCCCAGATTTGGTGCCTGTGACTTCTGGATTTTCCCAAAACTAAAATTACCTTTGAAAGGGAAGAGATTTCAGACCGTTGGTGAGATTCAGGAAAATATGATGGGGAAGCTGATGGCAATTGGGAGAACTGTGTGAGGTCCCAAGGAGCCTACTTTAAAGGGGACTGAGACATTATTGTCCTATGTACAATGTTTCTTGTACCTTATACAATAAATCTCTCTATTTTCCGTAGTACACTGATACATACTGTCTGGACAGACCCTGTATAATGAATGCCTTACATGCATTAGGTCATTTAGTTATCACAATAATCTTATGGGGTAATTTTGGAGCTATTTTGTAAATGAGAATACTTGGGCTCAGCAGGGTAAAGAGACTAAATTGCCCCAACTCACACAGCCAAGAGGTGACAGAGGCAGATCTGAACCCAGGGCCCTCTAATTCCAAAGCCTTTGCTCTTGGCCCCTGCACCCACAGTCTCCCTAAATTCCACCGAAACTACTGAACACAGAACAGACTAAAAAGAGCACTATAATATAATGACCCCTTTTTCAGGAAAAGGAAATCTGATTTGGCATGTCAGCTAAGCTTTCATCGTTCACGTTTTCATCTGCCTCCCTCACCCGGGATCAGGTTTTCCTTATGTGGCCTTTGCGTTTCTTTAATGTAATAACTTAAGAAAGTACTTATGATTTGATTATTTTCATTCTCCAGGGTATTTAACATTCGACCAAATAGTAAAATGTGAGCCTTAACAGAATAAAATTGATAAAGAGATGCCATAATTGGACACAAACTTAAGGGAATTGCATTCCTCAACATGGAGTTCTCACAGATACACTGCGCTCACTCAGTTCCCTGCTTGTCACAAGAGTGGCACAATTGAAATTCTTTCCCTTCTTGTATTCCTGTTCCATGCACCTCTTCTCTCCATCTCATCACTGAAAACAGAAATCTCAGCTTCATTCCTTACTCCATTCCTTACAGACAGGTGATCATCCCATACTGCCAATTCCATCCCAGAATTCTCCCACCAAACAACCCTCATTTATAGTTCTTGCTGCTACTTCCCTATTAGTGGCCTCTATTATATACTTCTTAGTTTATTTAAGTAGCCTCCCATCCCTTCTTGGTTTGGGCCCTTCTCCTAGCAATGTATTTTCCAGGTAGTAATAGGCCTAAACACAAGTCTGAGTGATTAAACCATTTCATTTCTTAAAATATATAATGGCTTTCCTTTGTCCATGGAAAAAAACAACATTTTCCTTAGTCATATGTTCAAAAGCTTCAGTACAATCTGTTCCTAATCAAACTTTCTAGTGTATTCTGACAGGTTCTTCCCTACAATGTGCCCTCTATCCTAGGCCAATTTGGATTTTCCCCTTAAACTGCTTTAAATGAACCACCAGTGTCTTATAATTGCTATTTGGTGAAAAACAAATGAACAAAAGTTTTGTGGTCAAATTATTTAGGAAACTACAATGACTATATTACCTTTTGGAGAAAAGAATAAGGTAAATTTGCATGTAAAAGGTCCTGCAGTTTTGCAGTGAAAAACTTTCTTTAACCCCATATTTTGCAACTGGAATCTTTTTCACAGACCTTTATCCTGAGATCTTCATGTCGCACCATTACATGGTTTAGCAAATTCTGCTTATACAATTTCTGTGGGAAATTAGGTGCGATTTTTAAAAATTTTATTAAGTAAATGCAAACAATATTGTATCTTAGATTCATAGAAACTCAGTTGCAAGACTACAACAGTAATTTAAACTCAGCGATTACTGGTATGCTCTTCATTAAAGTGAGTGTGATTGATTCTTTTGTTTTCTTGACTTAGTGGTCCTACTTAAGTCACACGGAACTTTAGGAAATAGATCTGTTTGCCTTCTGGCCTCTTACTAATTTTTGATACTAAAAGGGACAGTTATCACATCTTCTCTCCCAAGTTACATCTCCTCATCAGTCTAAACATTATAAGCTGAAGAATAAGCCCTATGAAAGCAGAAATTGTGTCTCTTTCACTCTTCCACTTCCGTGCTTCACTTGTTGTTGGCTACCAAGGTGCTCACTAAGTGTGCATGGCATGAATTAATGACTTGATAGCATACTTCTCCCATCCTACCTCAATTAAAATCCTACTCATTCTTAAAGACGTGTCTCAAATGTAATCTCATGGACAAATCTTTCCATAAAACCCCAAGTCATACATGTCCACGTTTCTCTTATCTGTACCTGCATTTTCATTATACTTGTGTGAATTTTACATGTGTATTAGGTTAAACCATGTGAAATTGTCACTATTCAACCATTTTTGAAGTACACGATGGTAATTTTTATCATTCAATATCATGTTATTTTTGAAAGTGTTATATTCACATATATCTTATAAATACATATATTTTATGTATCATACATTTATGCATATGTAAGAACTCTGTCTCTTCAACTAGATTGGAATGGCATGATATGGCTTATATTTTGTAAATGATGCATAAAATTTGTAAGCTCTATTGGAATTTTATTCCATAATCTCTTTTTTAAAATTTAAGTCAATGGTAGTATTATCTTTGTAAGAATAGAGCATTGTATCTGTAATATATTTGTCTACCAATGAAGATAAATAATTCAGGAATATTAATTAATTTATTGATTACCTTCTCAGAGGTACTTGTTTCAATACTAGAAGCTAACTTTTTTTTCTTTTTAGTATGAGGCTGACCCAAAAATAAAAATAGAAAATTGACAAGGCTCTGTTTAATACATGAAGTCTTTTCCACTGAGTCAATCTGATAATTTGGCAAGAAGACAGTAAAACAAAATACCAATTTTCCTGAAATATATATGGTTTTTTATGTTCTTCATTTATTATTGCTCACAATGGATTCATCCTAATTTCATATTAACTTTAAAAATTTAAACATCTGGGTTGACATGGCCAATGTAATCCCAGCTGCAGTTATAAAAATGTGGTGAGATCAGCTTTTAGCTATGTGTTCATCCCGTTCTAGCATGAAGACACTCTCAGCTACCTGAGTGGTTTAGGGTCCCTCACTGTGTACAAACCTGGTGTTTGTTTCTGCTCTTTTCCTAACTTACGAACAGAAATGAGGGCTTGAAAAAATTTAGGCTACAAATTTGGCTGCAAATTCTTTTTGTTTCTAACCTATTATTGTTGTAAAGTTTTTAATTGTTGTTATTTTTTCATTTTTAGTAACTCCAATATTTGCAAATATCAATATTACAGACCCTGCATATACTCCAAAACACCCTGAGTACACCATATTTGATGAACTATGTAATTTAACTTAATTATATCCCATGGGGAAGATTATTAATGTTTGCATTACATACTGTATAGAAAAATTTAATAGCATGCATTTATTGAACAGATCCAGCCCAGAACATGATTGTAAAGCAGAAGCAAGAAAACATTACACCTTTCAGCGAAGTCTTAAGCAAGCTGTGTTTCATTAGAGGAAAACAGAAATTTTCTCAAATGACATCCAGAGAGACTTTTTAATGTAGTAAACACAAAGGAATTCTCCCCTGCCAATTACCACTTAGGGCAAGGTTACTTGTAATCCATTACTCTTTTTTCTTTCCACAGCTAAGATGAAAACATTGATTAATACAGGTTAATCAAGAATATGCATATAAGTAGGTATGTAAGTATGTACTTATGTATGTGTGTGGTGTGTTTGTGTGTATGTATTTTTTCAAATGCACAATAGAGAAAAATCAAATGCTACCCACCCCCAGGCCCACACAAAGGGTACAATAAGATGCAAGAGTCCAAGGCCCATTCTCTAGCCAGACTACTTGCTACCCAAACAGAGCATTTCAGGAGCAAAACTAGTGATTGTGTTGCTATAGCAATTTTGCCATTCACCCAGCAACCATACATATGCTGTGGTTTAGAGTGTTAATGTGACCACTTCAGAGTCAGAACAGAACAAATGTTAGAAGTCACAGTGTATTTTTAATCTAACTTTTGGCTAAAATGTGTGAAGGTTTTAAGGAGAGTTTCTTGTTCTTTGTTTTCATAGGAATTAACATGCTCAACAAAATTTTGAACTATAATATGAAATGGATTAATCATCTTGTTTGAGGAATTTTAAGAAAATTTCAGTTTAAAAGAGGCTTAGCTTTCTAAAAGACCACAACTTTCCCTCAAAATTTAAATGATCGTCTTGGGGTCTGTACCTATTGTGTTAAATATAAATAAACCTAGTTGATGATTATGAGATAATGACCTAAATTGTTGCCCTTTTTATTCTGTGATGTCATAAAATGGTATCTATTCTGAGTCTCTGTATCACTAAATTCAATATCCTTTCAATAAATGACTCGATAAATTCTGATGCTATTTTCTCTCTCTTCGTCCCACCATATCTTTTGGCATTTTTAAAGGCACAGCAGAGAATGTTTTAGTCAAAAATGCCACTGGCAGTGATAATGTAACGCTACAATTGAGGGAGCGGGCTGTACTGGGTCTGGACGCTTTGTTCTTTTCTCCTCAGTACCAGCAACCCCTAAGCTGGGGATCTGCAGAGTGGTCTTGAAGATGCCTGCTGAAATACCCACTCTTGCCAATTCCTGTGAAAAGCACTGTTTGGAGATACAAACCCAGCATGCATAACAAGAGAGCTACAATTAGCAAAATATCAGGATCTGGCCAAAAAGCAAGCACAGCAAGTAGGAAGTGAAATGTGTAGCAATGGAAAATAATTCAAATTAGAGAAGTCTTGGACTCATTTCTGATTTCATCAAGGGTTTAGCCTGATATCAAAAGAACCTATGCACCCCAATGTTCATAGCAGCACAATTTACAATAGCTAAATGCTGAAAGCAACCTAAGTGTCCATCAGTAAATGAGTGGATCAAAAAAACTATAGTACATTTACACAGTGGAATTCTATGCAGCAGAAAGAAAGAAGGAGCTCCTACCCTATGCAACAGCATGACTGGAACTGGAAAGCATTATGCTAAGTGAAATAAGACAGGTGGTGGAAGACAAATACCATATGATCTCACCTTTAACAGGAACCTAAACAGCAAAACAAACAAACAAGCAAAATATAGCCAAAGATGCTGAAATGGAGAACAGGCTGACAGTGTCCAGAGGGGAGAGGGGAGGGAATTTCAGGGGAAAAGGGGAAGGGTTTACAGGAAGAAGTATGAAAGACACATGGACAAAAACTAAGGGGGGTGGAAATGGGAGGGTGGGGGCAGGGCTGGGTGTATGGGCTGGGATGGGAGTAAAACATAGAAAACTGTGCTTGAACAACAATTAAAATAAAATAAATTATTAAAAAAAAACTGTTTTGGATGAAATCTCCAAGAACATGAAGGCAAAACTGACAAAGAACCATTCCGGCATTAACAGTCAATCCTGGCTGCATTTGATAATTACATGGTGGGGTGCGGGGGCAGGTATTCAAAAACATCTATGGCCTGGCTGCACTCCCCCAGATCTAATTGGGAAGGGAACATACCTTACTTGATGGATGGATGGATGGATGGATGGATGGATGGATGGATGGATGGATTTAGGCTGTCTTTTTCTATGTTCTAAGGTCTCTAATAATGCTAAGTAACCAGGCTTGAAAATCAGAGCTAGAGGAGAGACACTCTTGTGCAAACACAGCATAGAGGATACATAGACACGCTATTCAAAAACCGTGACCCAGAACTGACTTGGTGCTGCAAGTGGAGACACAAGTAAGACCTGGTACACTTAAGATCGTGGTCTAGAGGGCACAAAAGAGAGACGGGAAAAGAGAGAGAAAAAGAGTACGCTTTACCATCTGCTCAGGTTCTTCTCTCATTATGAGAATAAATTCATTAAACCCCTTGGTAGTTCCGTGGCATAGAGCTGCATGGCAGAGAGCACCTGCCTTCTTCAATGTCCTTCCATCTGTCTCTCCCTATTAAACTTCTCAGGCTGAGGGAGAGCAGCTTCCCGAGGGAAGAGGGGGAACTCCAGGGCTTGAGTGAATTAAAACTTAGCTGGAAAACCCCAGGGGAATGTTCTGTACAAGGCAATTCCAGGAATGGCAGGGAATGAATGGCATGCCTATTTTTTATAACTACCGCTTTGATGATCTTAGACAGTGAGGCCCTCTCTATGAAATGGTGTTAGTGAGTAAAAGGCTACTTCACTACATTTATTCCATAGGGCATTTGTGAAACCAGAAAAACACCTCATGGCAAACGGCTTTTTCTCACCTTTTGCTCTGTCAGATTCTTAAGCTCATTCCTTGAATGTAGAGACAGAGAAAATGCCCTTAGTCACAGGTTATCGCAATAATATACGATGAAATTCATGGCTCAGTGAAATAAATTTATTCTCTTAGTTCTGGAAGCTAGGAGTCTGAAATCCACCAATGCCACACTCCCTCCGGAAACTCTAGAAGAAAATCTGTTTTTTGTTTCTTCCAGTTGTTGGTGGCTGGCCTTGCATTCCTGGGCTTGTGGCCACATCATTCCAATCTCCGCATCATCATCTCTTCTGTGTCTGTATTATCTGTGTGTCTCTTACAACAGCACTTATCACTGGCTTTAGGGGCCACCTGGGCAATTCAGGATCACAAGCTCCTTAATTTCTTTACATCTGCAAATACCTTTTGCTAAGTAAGATAACATTCACATGTTCTGGGGATTCATATATGGACATATCTTTTTAGGGGGCACCATTCAGCCCACTACAGTCACCAGACATCTGTCAAGAAAATGTCACTTAATACAACTGTTCAAAAGGGCAACAAACCTTAACAGACACCTCACCAAGAAGATGTATGGATGGCAAGTAAGCATATAGGAAAAGATGCTCCACATAATATGTCATCAGGGAAATGCAAGTTGAAACAACAATGAAATACTACTATCTACATATTAGAATGGCCAGAAACCAAAACACTGACAACACCAAATCCTGGCAAGGATGTGGAACACAGGGAACTCTTACTCATTGCTTATGAGAAGGTAAAAATGGCAGTTTTTCAGTTTTTCACAAAACTAAGCAGACTCTTACCATATGACATAGTGGTAAGTGGTATGTGGTATGACATTGCACTCCTTGTTATTTACCCAAAGGAGGTGAAAACTTAAGTCCACACAAAAACAAAGATATTTATAGCAGCTTTATTCATAAATGCCAAAACTAGGAAGCAACCAAAATGTCCTTAAGTAAGCAAATGCATAAATAAACTGTAGTACTTTCAGACAATGGCATAGTATCCAGCACTAAGAAGAAATGAGCTGTCAAGTCACGAAAAGACATGGAGGAAACTTAAAATGCATATTACTGAGCCAAAGATGCCAGTACCAAAAGGCTGCACACTCTGTGGTTCCAACAATTCACCATCCTAGCAAAGACAAAGTGATGGAGACAGCAGAACGATCAGTGGTTGACAGGAGTTGAAGGGGAGGGAGGCATGTGCAGGGGGAGCACAAAGGATCTTTAGGACAGTGAAACTACTCCGCATGGTACTATAATGATGGACACATGTTATTATACATCTGTCCAAATCCATAGAATGCACAACAGCGAGAGTGAACATTAATGTAAGATGTGGGCTTTGGGTGAGGATGATGTGTCCGTGTAGGCTCATCAATTGTAACAAATGTACCTCTGGTGGGGGATGTGGATAACAGGGAAGGCTATGCATGTCCGATGGTAGGAGGTGTATGGGAAATCTCTGTACCTTCCTCTCAATGTTGCTGGAAACTTGTAACTGCTCTAAAACTAACCTATTAAATAGCATGGAAAAAAAGACCATGGTGATGCAGGCAGTGAGTGAGTGAGTAGTGGTGGTTGGTGGTGGGAGCTGAAAGCGAAGGTATTTACCTGGCTAATTTCCCTCCTTTGGTCAATATTTCTAACTATAAATGTAACAGGCAATGAAAGCATTCCCTCGTGTTCTGTACCAGCTTTCTGCAGCCTCCCCCAATCTGTTGCATTGTACAGTGAGCCAGATGCAGGGAAAGAACTGCTCAGCTGGACTCCTGCACATCATTCATGCTCCTCAGGCTCAGGGCAGCCTTGCCCACTGCTGCACTTCAGCAACAGTCCTGTCTCATGGAGACCTGAAACTCCTCCTACCCACTTTGCTCATGAAAATTCTTTCCCCACATAGTTGCCAACACTAAACCAAAATAGCCAATGTAATCAAAAAAGCTTCACTTTGTATTTTCATACACATGGGGATACACCCAACCCTCCTTCCTGCTTGGCCTAGCAACACAATAGGAATGTGGACGCATTGTTAATGCAATTGCCCTGGTTGGCCTCCCCAATGGCTTAAGTTCAATAGATTTTCCCCCTGAGTTCCTCAGCTTCTCCTAGCACATGTGAAACAGCCATTATGCCTTTTCCTGCATATTGAGATTCATCTGCAGCTACTGAATTGCCTCCAAAGTGCTTCAATTTTGCATGAGCGCTAAGCTGGGGACTGGGAGACATTACCCAGTGCTGAAGGCCCAGATGATCAGAAAGAGCATGTAAATCCTCTGAGCCAGAAATAAACAGCACAGAGATTTCCTTTGTGAGGTCCCAACTGCAGCTTTATGTAAAACACAAGCCTTTGGCAAGATTTGATGTGTTTTCTTTTAACCTTCTACATTTTATTTTTGCCGTTTTTTTTACTGTGGCCCATGTGTTCTACTTTTTTTTAAGCAACGAGATTTAGTTTGTAGTCAGGAATATATGAAATAACAACCACGCACTGTCATTATTTCTCTTCTTAGTACACGAGATCCCATTTCACTTTTAATAGAGATGGAACTTCAAAGTGTTGCTAAGGGATCACTCACATAGTAGATGTTAAAAACAAACACAAAACTGGCTGAGTTAGCAAGAAGCTTGTGAGGGGGCGGGTTGACATTTTTGAGGTATGTTCAGGGGCATATATCTATATTATTTAAGTATAGATGTAGGGAGCGCACAGATACTGGATTATGGGGAGAGGATGGGGTAGAATGTAAAGAGAATTGTGAAAATCATTCCTGAGAATGAAGTGATTGTATTCGTCTCATTTTTCAATAGATACATCCCTGTACATTATTGCCTAAAAGTCTTGTTTGCATTTTTCAAGGTGAGCGAACATATTTTTATCTGTACTTGATCTGTATTTTCTATCTGTACTGCCCTCCCAGTCTGCTCATCAGACCATCTTGCTGCAAATGAAAAGTGTGCCAGAGGTCAGCTGGAGCAGTACCTTTGAGAGGGGAGGCATGGCGGGGCTGGAATCCTGAGCCTCCTGTAGTTCTCTCTGCTGTGGAGCTGGCCCAGCGCCTCGAGCCCAAGGAGTTATGACAAAAAAATACTTATGATGGAAAGGTTGGCCCTCCACCCTTAGTTAGTATTTCCTTTGAAGGAGAATTTTTTGAACAGATATGATAATATTTTTTTCTCTGCAGCATATCCATTCAAGAATAAAAAACCAGGATTGTTTTATATGACTGCTCTATATTTATTTCTCTTTTTCTGTATATGTATGTAATGGGTCAGATATGTTTCTTTTAGGATCCTGAGAGTAAAAAATGTATATTTATGACCAGGTCCAGTAATTCATTATTTATCTCTAAACATATTTCCAAGGACATTTATTAACTACTGATTTACTCAACGCTGCATATGTAAGAGGAATCTACAGAAATGGGACTAAATGGACTTATAATAGGGTATGAAGTAAATACATTTCAACTTGTAGGTAAAGAGAAAATACTGGATGAATGATAGCATATAAATAAACATAGTACTGTCAGGTGCATATGTGTACCATCTACATAACATCCCTTTTATGCTGAAACTCAGTGGTGTTTGTCAGCATGGGGTATGCACCCTTTCGACTGAATGGTCTTGTCCATTCATGTCCCTTTACTAAAAATATAGCTAATCATGAGAATGTCATCATCTTCATTAGTGCTAGTGTCATCACAAAATGTTATTTGCCCTGACTCTGCACTTCATGACACCAAACTGCACATATTAAATAGCTGGCTTTCCTGTTGTCCCATGAAGATTCTTTACCCGTGAGCGTACACATCCTCTGAAGGGAATACATTTATAAAAGAAGGAAGAAGAACAAAACATTGCCTGGAGATATGAACAGACACATGATTGAAGCTGTTTGTTCAGTTGGCAGCATTTTACAGTTACATAAGTATCTCAGGGAATTGGGGCTCATAGTGGGAAACAATAATTTTTCCTTATTTCTTCTTCTTTGTGATGCTATTGCAGAACAGACATGAAGACAAGTAAACAGTTAGAATTAGGTGTTACTTTTCTGAAAAGAGAAAATATAGGATAACATTTTGAAAATCATATTGTATTACATATCACATTCGGATATTTGGGAACTCAGAATTGGTAGAAATGCTTCTCTGTGTGTCTAACAAGATGTTGCCAAGTAAAATAATAATAATAATAATTTGGGGCTAAGTTCTACATCACAGTGTACTGGCAATGTGGGTTCTCAGTTCTTGAGTTTGGCAAAAAGTTCAGGGCCAAGAACTCTAGCACCAGAGGAAGTTTATTTAGCATGCAAAACAAAAGTACACTTGAAGAGAATATTCAAGCAGTCTACTCAGAGAGTTACCTTGGCCTTTTAGAGAGAAAGTCACAGATGCAGAAGTGAGTCGGCTGGCCTACTTGGACTCAGGAAATAAGTTACAGAGGCAAAATAAGGGCCCTTAAGCTTAAGAGAAAAAGAGCACAGATACACACCTGAAAAAGGAAGGCATGTCACACTCTGGAGAGAGACTACATACTGGGTACTTTGTCTTAAGGGTTTTTATCTGTTTTCTAAAGGCAGAAATTTTAGGGGAGTTTTCAGGGGAGGACCTCAGTAGAATATTCATCAGCTTTTCAAGTGTGTCCTTTAATATGCTGATGCATCAAAATGAGCATGTAACGTCAGAGTCATGGTCTCTACTGATTGGTTGTTGCTAGGGTAGGAGGTCATTAGTCATTGCATCCCTTCCTGATGCCAGCCATGGTGCAGTTTCATCTGTTTTTGCTGCTTTTCTGGGCCTGGAATTGAAACATAACTGAGATCTAGGTGTTATCTCCAGTTTGCCCAAAACTCTGTCTCTGGGGTCAACAGACCTGAGGTTTTGTTCTTAAGATAATTTGATGCAGCTCAGAACCTCATTGTCCTGAGGGCATAATGCTTAAGGGAGCAGCCATACAAGGGAAGAAGGATGCAGGCGAGTCAATTTGGGTGATGCCAGCTTCAATCAGCTATCTCAGTTGCCCCATTCCACTTGCCAAAGAATTTTCCTAGCTTCTGGTTATCCTATCTCAATAGTAAAACAAAAAGAGAGAGAGAAGGAGAGAACCAAAGTATTGAGATTTATAAGTATTTTCTTCATGTATTTACCCAGTATTCATTTATAAAGGCCCACTGTGTGCCAAGAATATTGTACTATATTGTTTAAACCTATCTTATGCAAAACTGCAGAAACCCCAAAAATAGGATGGCCCAACCATGATAAAATGGCACATCTATTCACATAACAGTTCCAGGAAGGTATTCTTGTTTGTAGGGCAGCACTGTTCCCTTGGTCGGGCATGGGCCTGGACTCCCTCCATCTGAGGTCTGCCATCCTCTCAGGCTTCATCATCTTCAGCATCCAGCTAGCAGAAAAGAAAAGGCAGCAAAGAGGACACCCATCGGCTTCTTCTGTAGATTGACCAAGACAAGGTTCATATTCCTTCTACTCACATTCTCTTGACTAGAATTGTTATTATGGCCACTTCTAAAACAAAGGAAGCTAGAAAATATAATCAAGTTATGTCTGCAGGAAAATGTAAGGAACTGACAGTCTTTGACATGCAGTCTGTCTATAAAAGTACTTCCTCTTAAAGATTTCTTTTGAGCCAGCAAAAATCCTGTGTAGTACACTGGTAAAGGAATCTATTTCTATTGATCTAAACTAAGAAAATGAGAACTTCGATGGCCTGCCCAAAGTTACTCATGATGATAGCCAAGCCAGGACTGAAATTTTCATTTCCTTCCTTTTGGTTAAATATTCGATTTTTCTACATTTAGTTCTTTCTGTCAGTAAAGACTTTCATACCACAGGAAACAAACCCCAAATTCCATTTGACTTGATAACTCTGAGTATTTCAATGTCATTAGGATTTCTTAAAAATTCATTTCTTCACTTTCCTATTGAAGTAGCTCTATCCATTCTGCTGGAGTAGCACTCCTAATACTCACATCCCATTCTGCTATCTTTCCTGGAAAACACACAGGAATACAAGGCCTGGCACCCTTGCTATTCAACCAGGCCAACCGATTACTTCTAGCCAACAGGCTATCAGCAAATTTATGTCACCATTGCTAAGCCAGTCATTTAAGAGCAGATGCGAGCTTTCCTTTCCTTTCTCTCTTCTCCTTGCTCAGAGAGCCTGGGAGCCATGGTTGAGAGGATGTAGTTTCAAGACAGATGCCACCTGGATCACTACGAAAACTCACATAGGGCAACTTCCCTGGAGACTTGTGATAGAAAAATAAGCTTTTACTTTGTAAAGCCTCTGAAATGAGAGGTGTTATTTAATACACAGCATAGCATAAACAATTTCAGCTCGTGAAATTATATTAGTTTATATAAGGGCTTATTCTGCTAAGAGTTTTATATGTATCACTTCATTTAATCCTTAAGACAACTCATTGAGTTAGGAATTTTGATTTTGATTTTCCTGTTGAAGGAAGTGGTATTTATTGAGGCAAAGGAATTTCTCCAAGGTTATACATCTAGTGACTAGAAGAATTAGAATTTGAACCAGATCATCTCCAAAGATCATACTCTCAATTAAGTTAATTGCCAAGAATTAATTAAAAATAAGATTTTACTGGCATATCTGTAGCAGTATTATATTCTAGAATTCCACCTAAAGCCTTATGTACGTCCAGAACTAAGTATGTGTACCTTAGAACCATCAGAAGGGCAAGGAGACATTCTCTGTATTTTAAAAAAATAACAGGGAGTGGTAAATTTAAGTGCTTTATACATGGTTACATTGTTTTTAATAAATTATCTCTTCCTTTGTAGAGATAAAAAGATAATTCAGGACAAGTATTGAAAAATATTTAGAAATATTTTGGAAATGTCAGAATACATATAGGATGGGGCAAAAGTAGGTTTAGAGTTATGAATACACAAAACACAGTTTATTCTTGTATTGTTTTTCTTAATTATTATATTATTTATCCTATGACAACAATTAACCTACTTTTTCTCACCTCTGTAGTTATTTTTCTGACCCTATATAAAGTTAAAATAAAAAATTCCTGTTTCAGTAGGAGATCAAAATACACAGTCCTGGCTTGAAAATAGGAAATGCTAATATTTTTCATCACTGCTTGGAATTTCACAAGAAATATTTACTTCTTGTGAATTGGTCATTCTTACATATTGGAGTTCTGTTTTAAAAAAAGAAAAAGCATAAAGAATCTCTTCATTAGAACTTGGTATATGTTTATTCAGCCATTCTAAACAATTTTGGAGGCCCTGAAAAGCATTGTGATAACTCTACTTTTCCCCCTGTTCTCAGTGTGAATGCCAAGTATGTTCCAAGTTTAAGTAAAAACTGTGCTTCGTGATGTCTTTCTGGCTAGGATAGGAGGTACAACTACCATCATGACTGAAAATTCCTTTCCTCTAAGACATCATCAGACACAATCACATATGTTTTAAATAAATATGTAGTCGAATTCTGAGGAAATACATTGTCATTAAGTCAATAAATACTTATTGTACGTGTACAATATGTGCCGGTTATTATTCTTGGCCATATCAGCAGAACGTAACAAACAAAAACCTTTATATTCTAGCTGGAAAGGGAAGATCTCAGAAGATATCACTGTGCTCATCAATTTTTAATCTTTATTTAAATATGGAAGTCAGTTTACTCCACTCCAGATTAGTCAGAACTTTCTTACTTAGTGATTTCCATTCAGTTACTTAATGCCCTGGCTCATTTCTATGGTGGAATAAGGATATAAGGAATTCCTAATAGATGAGCTGGGCACACATTTCAGTTGCCAAAATAAGTAGACTCTTCCACTCATTGTGTCAAGGCAGCACCACTTCACCTGCCCTTCAGTACAGTGGGGGACTTTGGGGGTCTGTGAAATCCTGAGTGAATTCGCTGAAGGACAAGAAACTTCATGGCAATTCCCTAGAACTGGACCCTGCTGTTCAAACTCCATTTCTAAATATGACAGCCATATCAGCATTGCCCTGGACAATTGACAGTCCCACCCAGACCTAACACTCCCAACTCTGATGACAATTTTCAAAACCAGTCATGTTTTTCTAAGCTAGATGTACACCTAAATATAATTTCTAATCTGGTGTCCCTCCACTCCATGTTAGTACCCCCAAAGGCAACTTTGTGAATAGAATGTAATTTTATTCTCAAAATAACTTTGACTTTCCAAAAGTTACACAGTAAATGCAGAGCAGGAATTTATTTTCTTAACTAAATAAATTAGTAAGTTGCTGTAGAGTAGATGAATATTTGTCTAGTCCCTTAGCTATAATAATAATTGTCCTGGATGAGTTGAAATCTTTACAAAGTGAACCTTTATAGTTTGGTTTAGAAGTTTCATTAGGAATATAGATATATTACTTTTAAGATAAACAAGTAGCTGCCACAAATACATAAAATGTGTGTGAACTATTCGAAGTGGCAATGACTCCAGAAGTGATTGCTCTTAATCCTTCTTTCTAAACATTTAGAGTAAGTACAAAATAACGTGTAGGCAGACATGGCTCATCTCTTCGCACAACCACATCAAAAGTACAACCAACATAGAGAACAACCATCACTCAGAACTTGTATAAATCGAGTTGAATGGAAGTCTGACAACTACAGAGTTAGAGAAACCACATCCTTCCAGACTGGTGAAAGGGACACAGATGCTGGACAGGCTGGTCCCTTACCCACATGTGGTAGATAAAAATTCAGGAGAGATATCTCAGGAATGAGGAGTTCCAGTGCCATACCAGGTCCCCAGGCCAGGGTTCCATTGCCAGGAAGAGAAGGCCCTCAACCTCTGGCTGCAAAAACCATCAGGGATTGGGTTGGTGGGGTGGAAGCAATAGCTGAAGCCCCATGCAGCTCCTCTTCAAGAACCCACACACAGTCACAGAGAGTCCCAAACAAGTTGGACCCAAAGAGGACAACACCATGACACATCACAATTCAAATGTCAAAGATTAAAGTGAAAATCTTAAAAGAGTCAAGAGAAAAGCAGAGAGTTACTTACAAAAACTATCAGCTGATTTCTCAAAAGAAATTTTGAAAGAAAGAAGGCAAGCAGAGGCCATTGTCCCCTATCTAAACCCTCCCCCAACAGAGCCAGTAAACTGGTGCCAAATCTGAAACTCCATCAACCTGGTTAACACTGTTTGACCTGCCCTGGAGATGCCCTGATACTACACACCACCCAATTTATAGCCCACTCAAGTTTTTTTCCCATATGAGTGGTGGGCCTTGGCTCATGCTTCACAACTTCCTAAATCCTATCAAGTAAACAACAGCTGGTCTCAGTGGGCCCCAGGCCCAGAGTAGCAGCAACCAGCCTAGATCCAGAGCTTGGCTTCACCTGGGAATCTCCAAGTCCAGCATAAGCAGCAGCCATCTCATATTGCTTTATAGCTCAGGCAGGGTGGTCCAGGGCAAAATACAGGTGAGGGCTGACCTTGGCCTGCACCACCCAGAAAACCCAAGGGCCAGTGCACCCAGTGGACAACTACAGATCATGTCAGAGCACCAACACCCTGCCCCTGGACAGTTGATCCTCCATGGAGGACAGAGCTTGGTGGTAAGTGGTCACAACCAGTCCTTTCAGCTGACTGGCCTGGATAAATCCCTCCAGCTGAGCTACCAACAGCAACCAAGGCTCAACTACAAGAGGAGAGTGTACTCTGTCCACATGAGGGGTGCACCTCAAGTATCAAGCTTGGATGATAGGGGAGGCTGTGTCACTGGATCCTATAGGACACCTACTATAGTGGGCCCCACTAGCAAGACATGGAGTTGAAGCAGCTGTACCTAATACATAGAAACAAACACAAGGAGGCTGCCAAAATGAGGAAACAATGAAACATGGTCAAATTGAAAGAACAGAACAAAATTCCAGAAAAAGATCTAAATGAAATGGAGATAAGCAATCCATAAGATGCAAAGTTCAAAACCCTGGTTATAAGGATGATCAAGGAACTTAGTGAAACCCTCAACAGCATAAAAAAGATCCAGTCAGAAATGAAGGATGCAGTAATTAAAATAAAAGAATATTAAGAACAATTTACAGGGAAACAACAGTAGAGTGGATGAAACTGAGATTCAGATCAATGATATGGAATACAAGGGAGCAAAAAACAACCAATCAGAACAAGAAGAAAAAGGAATCCAATAAAATGAGAATAGTATAAGCAATCTCTGAAACAACCTCAAGAGGTCCAACTTTTGCATCATAGGCATGCCAGAAGGAGAAGAGAAAGAGAAATTGGAAATCTATTTGGAAAAGTAATGAAAGAAAATTTTCTTAATTTGGTGAAGGAAATAGACATGCAAGTCCAGGAAGCATAGAGAGTCCAAAACAAGATGGATGCAAAGAGGCCCACACCAAGACACATCATAATTAAAATGCCAAAGGGTTAAAGATAAAGAGAGAATCTTAAAAACAGCAAGGGAAAAGCAGTTAGTTATCTACAGGGGAGTTCCTATAAGACTGTCAGCTGATTTCTCAAAAGAGATTTTGCAAGCTAGAAGGGATTGGCAAGAAATACTCAGTCATGAAAAGCAGGGAGCTACAGCCAAAATTGCTTTACTCAGCAAAGCTATCATTTAAAATTGGAGGGCAGGTAAAGAGCTTCCCAGACAAGAAAAAACTAAAGGAATTGATCATCACCAAACCATTATTGAGTAAAATATTAAAGGGATTTATTTAAGAAAAGAACAAGATCAAAACTGTGAACAATCAAATGGCAATAAATACACACTGATCAACAATTGAATATAAAAACAAACTAAGCAAATGAGAAGAACAGAGACAGAATCATGGATACAGAGAGCATTTTGATGGTTGACAGACGGGAGGGAATATGGGGGGATGGGTGAGGAGGTAGGTTATTAAGAAGCACAAACAGGTGGTTACAGATTAGCCATAGGGATGTAAAGTTCTATATAGGAAAAGGAGTAGCCAAAGAACTTACATGCATGACCCATGAACATGAACAATGGTTAGGGGATTGCCTGAGGGAGTAGGGGGTGCTGAGTGTAGGGTAGCAAAGGGAGAAAAATCAGGACAACTGCAATAGCATAATCAATAAAATATAATTAAAAAGTAAATAACAGAGGAATAAAAGCATGAAATGAAAGCCCAACAGTATGAGTAATTATTGTTCTCAATATATATGCCTGATTTTCATTGTCAAACAGTGCTTTCAGGTCAATAATATTGCTCTTAACATGTAATTAATGACTTGATGTAAGAAAGATCATAGATGTGAAAACAAACTTTGTAACAATAATTTAAATTAAAATTATTAAAATCCCATTAAAATAAATCAGATTAGTCTCATTTACTAGTATAGAGAGATTAATCTTCCTAAACCATATGTCATTTTAAAAAATGTCATTCTACCAATTTACGATTTTTACAGTCCCTCTGCTCCACACAACAAATTTTCTACATGCCATTCAATGCCCTCCAGTAATCTCTCTTCTATGTAATTCTATGGTTTATGTGGACTCCCCTCCCCTATAGCACTCCATGATTTTTACCTCTGCCCTTTGGCCTCCTGCTATTCTCTCCTCCTGAAGTGTCTCTGATTCCTCTCCAAATCTTTAAACTCTCACCATGCTACAGCATCCAACTCAAATATTCCATTCTCCCTGTTTTCCCGGATCTCTCCCTCTGAAGCTATTTCAGTACAGCTTTCTTCAAAAGGTTTTTAGACTTTTTCAAATAATCAATTACTTTTATTCAATAAATCAATGTATGAAGAATGAAAACAAAACTACAGTGAATGCCACGACAAGATGGTGTTTTATATTTATGTTGACTGTAGGGTTCTACAGTTCAATAGATTTGGGGAAAATGGTGGCAATCCAAATTACAGACATCTTTATGGCATACGTTCTGACCAATGCCTTTAATATACT
>PVKM010010094.1:0-35547 GCA_004027735.1 Carollia perspicillata | reverse complement strand
TTCCCATCAGCACCTTGTTAATGGCACATGTTGTATTCTCTGGGCTGGTTCCACTACTGTTATAACAATCGTGGATAAATCCTCATAAGCAGCAAGTAGATGTGCCAAGGTCATAGTTGTCATGCATGGGAAGACATAACACTTAGGTTCATAAAGTTTTGCTATGTTATCAACTTTTTTAAAAAATTGTTATAGCCCTGACCGGTGCCGTTCAGTTAATCAGGCATTGGACTGCTAAGGGAAAGGTCACAGATTCACTTCCTGATTCCCAGTCAGGGCACATGCCTGTGGTGCAGCCAGTCCCTGGTTGGGGAACCTGCAAGAGGCAACCGATCGATGTTTCTCTCACACATCGATGTTTCTCTCTCTCTTTCTCCCTTCTCTGTAAAAATAAACTCTTAAAAAATAAAAATAAAAATGTTATTTATTTATATACATGACAAATATATTGATCATCTATATGATTATTTCTTCAGCAATTAATTTAAATATGGATAATTTATTACTGCAATGGCCATGTAAATATGTTATGACTAGGTTGGTAAAAATACTTTGTCAGAAATTATTTTAAAAATAAAACGTTGCCCTGGCTGATGTGGCTCAGAGGACTGAGTGCTGGCCTATGAACTGAAAGTTCACCAATTTGATTTCCATTCAGGATACATGCCTGGGTTGTGGGCCAGGTTGCTGGTTGGGGGTGTGTGAGAGGCAACTGATTGATGCTTCTCTTATACATCTATGTTTCTCTTCCTTTCTTTCTCCCTCCCTTCCCCTCTCTCTAAAAATAAATAATTAAAATATTTTTAAAAATAAAATTAAAACATTGATAATGACATTTTACTCTTACTTTAATGTTAGAGCTTCTTAACCATGTTGTTTTTCTTGAACCACCAATAACTAACTATAGAAGGAAAGCAAAATAATAAACAAAGCTGAAGTTTTTAAAAATAATCTATCAAAAGCTGTCTAAGGAAAATAAGATAAAATTTCTATCTTATCCCACTTAGTTCACATAGAAAAAGCTTCTGAGGGGAAGGCAAATTGCAATGCTACTTTATATTCACTACACATGTGCATATTCAGAAACTAGTGTATTTTATACTCTTGGAGTGGAAAATACAAAAATAAATAAGTTACAGTTCTTGATCATGAGGAATTTCTAATCTAGCTAGATGGCTATATGAGCTTACATATACAGAGATCATAGAAGTTCAGGACTATAAGACTGTTATAACCAAAGTAGTGGAAAGAGAATTTCCAGTTGGAATGATCAAAGAATTTTTGGAAGAGGTATTATTTGAATTGATTGGAATTTTAATTGGTGGAGATGGAGAAAATGGAAGCATAGTATACTGACACTTTTTCCCTGCAAATAATGTCCCTCTCTGCTACTCTCACAAAGAACCATTGATTTCACAACACCATTTTGCAAAAACACAAAATATTAATGGCAGAATTCTACACATACTCAACCTCTGGCATGAGTTCATATACTTGGAGGATGAATTTTTATTATGTGCAAAATATGAGGAATTATGATAACTACTTCAGAAGTTCCCAGCAGCATAAACAGCTGCTAAGTCATAAGACTGAGAGACACCAATCCTCATGATTTTTATGTGTGTGCTATTTGAATCTGGGTAAGGTAGGAAAAAATTGGACAAATCTGAATTCCTTTATATTATTCCACATCACTCTGGAGGGTGTAATTAAAGCCAGTGATAGGAAGATACTTTGCCTAGTTATAAGGAACCACTTCCTGACAATTCAAACTGACAAGAAATAAGATGGACTCCTGTAAGATGCAGTCAGATCCCAGCTCAGCCGCCATTTGCAGCAGTATTGCAGAAGAGAATCACACACGAACAAGTTAAAGGGCTTGATTTAAATACTCTCTGAAGTTCCTTCTGATTCTGAAGTTTTAGGATTGTTCAACATGAAACCCATACAGAGTAAAGTGATGTGGAAAGTGAAATAGGTTATATATGGGGACAGCGTGACATGATGGAAGAGGTGGCCTGACTTTAAAATTCTGTTCTTTGAGGATCTCTTTGCCAGTTTCAAAGCTCTTCTTTAAAGAAGTCAACAGCAATCACTATTAAATCATATAACATACACCCTTTAGAAGAAGAATTAAATTGTTGTAGTAAGTATGTCATAAGAGCACAATAATACATTTGAATATTAGTGAATATGAAAGCCAGAAAATTATAATCAGATACTGGTAGTAAATATGAAGAAATCTTTATCCAACCATTACTAATTACACATCAAAGTGTGTTTATGTTGTGGGGATAAAGCACATGTAAATTTAATATTTCTGATTTTAAAATTAACCATCTGACAGTTTCTCTATACCATCGAAGAATGATTATTCTTATAGAAACATGTTCAGATGTTGAACTTCATGAATTTTTATTAACTATTGGTACAGCATTTATAATTAGCCCTCAAAAAACATTTTTCCTGGGTTATTTTGAGAGAACAATTATTAACAGTTGGGCTAATGGAGCATCTTTTTTTTGGAGGGGGGGGCTATTGCTTTTCTTTGCCTTTAAGTAAACATTAGTTCTAAATTTTAGGGGGAAGGAATGTAAAGGGGATTCAATGACTTTCAGTGAAGAAAAGAAGAAAGAAAAACATGTAGCTCCTTTGGTTGCTTATATCTTAACTTAGTAAGACAAGGAGTGATTATGCTTTTGCATTTTGTGCAATGAAAATATCCAAGTCCAGGTGTGAAATTGGGGAAACATAAGTTGAAATGAGTGTCACTCAACATTTAATTGACTCTGATAGCGTGCCTATGTTATGGCTCCTTCCACGACTCCTAATTAAAAGAAACTTTGCCAGCACAGCAAAGAAGAGTGCCAGACAAGTGACATTAATAACCTTGAGTTACATAAATTTGGTATGTTTGTAATCTTTTTAACTACAGATAAGTTATAGTGTCACTATTTCTTTGTGAATGTTAAAAATCACACAGAAAACACACTAATTTTGTGGTCCATAAAAACACTTATTAGGGACCATAGAGGATATTGGATTTTAGTAGGCCTAATAATTTTTTGCCCCCTAGTACCACAAGTTAATGTAAATGAAAAGAGTATTGGTAATATTGATTTAAGATATATGTTAACCATTAAGTTATTCATTCACTCAATTATGTATATCGTGTATATTACATTAGTGGACAGCTTTGTAGATTATTCTGACATGCACCAAGGTTTAGAAATCCCAGGCCCATATAAAATAACTACTTATACTAGCTAATCTTCCTTGATATCAAAACAGAAAGATAAAATGTCAGTAGAGATATCCCTAATCTCTTTCTGTTCTCTCCAGTTCCTTCTGCCACCACGCCTCATCTGACCCCCAGTGGCACTTGCTTTGTCATAGGAGCTTCTTAACTGGTTTTCTTTTTTCAATTCTATTTGGATATTAAAATGCTCAGGTTATTAAAGCCCCAGTCCTTACCCTAAATTGACTCTTCAGATAATCTCATTCAGTCCAGTAATTTCAATCACTGCCTTTACAAATATAAACCACACTTTTTATGTGCAGCGCAAATGTCTTTCCTGAGCTCCTTGCTGATGTATTGAATTTCACAGTTTAATGCACATCTCTCAAGTGAGATACAAAGATATACCAACCTCAGCTTGTTTAAAAATATGTATAGTATTAGGTTGGGCACAAAGTCCATTTAGTTTTTTCATTTCTTCCATAAAGGACACATTTTTTAATTTTCATCAATAACTTTATTGATTTGGATAGTTTCTATCAGCTATCTTCTGGGTAGTATAATGTCAATTGTTCTTAATTAATGTCTCGATTTGATTGCTATCAACTTCAACTGGTCTACCTAACAGTGGACCATCTCCAGCAAGAAATCTCCACATGAAATTTCACAAACTACTTTTGACATGTTTGATCAATCGTGGCACCTCCTCCATATACTGCCCAAATCTTTTATTTATTTATTTATTTATTGCTTTTTGCTTGCATTTTTAACTTTCTGAAAATAGTAAGGGATAATATGCTGAAAATGTTGCACATTTTCTTCCATCTTCAATATTAAAATGGCTATACAAAAATTCAACTATTTTAATAAGTTTTTAAAAATGTCTGATGATATGACAGTTCTAACAATACAACCTAACACAAATGTTTCAAATGAAGTTAAAGACAACTAAGTAGTACTAGAATAGAACCATCTTACAAAAAAAAAAAAAAACCCCACAAAAACACAGAACGAACTTTTGGCCAACCCCAAATCTCCCTGACTTACTTAATTCCCTGCCGAGCTGATCATCTTTTATCATATCAAACTTCATCACGATCCCAGTTTTAGTCCCTAGACTATTCTTTTAGTGGCTCCATAAGCAGGGACCATGGATCTTTCCGTGTTTTCACTTATTGAACTAAAAAGATCTGTTTCACACAAATCTGCCTAATTTTCTTTCCCAAAACACTCAGTGTCTGTCTGCCCAGGCACCTTCCTGGATGGTAGGGCCTTGACCTGGAATAGCCTCCTCTCACGGTTGGCATGCTTGCTGGTCCTGATGGACGTTCCCATGAAACACTGTCTGACCACATCCCAGGAAATAACTTCCCCCTTCTGTATCTATCTTATATTCTCCATAATAATATACAATAGCCCTTCCTTAATTACAGGTCATTATAAACATGACTTACACTGTTAAGAGTGGAAACTAGATTTTATGTCTTTTTTGAAAACCTGACACACCCTGCAATAGCCCTAGGAACACACAAAACCCTAAACAATAGCCATGAAAGAAATCCATCATTTCACTCTCTGTAGCCTTATCTTGCTCTTAAAGGCAATTTATTTTGCCATTGTTCAGTGCTTTTCTGTGTATTTTTAATGTAAAAAAAAATGCATGCATATTTTATAGAAATTGGAAATACTGAAAAAATACAATGAAGAAAATAAAAATTGCACAGTATTCCATCACCCTTGGGTAAAGACCTCCAATACTCTGCACATTTCCTTCTAAATTATTTTTCTATTCCTATGTTTAGGTATTTTCTATAGTTGCACAAAGCATGAATATTTTATGATGTACTTTTTTAGTATTATGATGTATCCTATAGATTTCCATAATTTTTTTAAAGTGGCCAACCTAACACAGCCTTATTAATCATCAATGTTAATATTATCAACACTTTCTGATGATTTTGAAATATTTATTATTAAATACCTCAAATGCTTTAGTAATAGTATACAGTAAAGGCAAAATGGGCTCCACAAAGAAAAGAACTAAGATGGCTCTGTTTATAGTCCATTGATTCCATGGGAGTATGAGGTCTGTCCGGAAAGTATCCAGCCATGTGCTGTGAAAAATAGAAACATTTATTGAAGAAGATACAAGAAACATTTTACATAGGACAGTGATGCTTCAGTAGGTATCCCCTTCAAAGTAGGCACCTCGGGACCTCACACAGTTCTTCAAATTGTCATTAGTTGCCCCATCATATTTTCCTGAATCTCATCAACAATCTGAAATCTCTTCTCTTTCAAAGGTGATTTTAGTTTTGGAAAAAGCCAGAAGTTGCAGGGTGCCAAATCTGGGCTATGAGGGGGCTGAGTTACCTGATGATTTGATGTTTCACAACAAAATTGCATGAGATGTGAGGCATGAGTGGGCACACCATCATGAAGAAGCTGCCAATCACCAGTTGCCCATAGCTGCAGCCTTCTGAATGATCCATATAGTTTCTGCAGAGGAATGTTCAAGCTTAACGCAAAATTTGAGCAGATTCATTGCTGTATTTGCTCAGTTATTTTGAATTCAAGGGCCACACAGTACACATGCTCACTCAATGGCATCTACCACCCCTACCGACTATTACAGTGAGGTCATCATTGTTCACACATGTGCATTCCACTCCACTCTCCTTGGCTGCCAGGTTACGTGGATGTTATGCAAACTGTTCTCATTATAGTAACAATGGTTGGATTTTTTCCAGACAGACTTCGTATAACTCAAGCATAGGATCTGCAGGGTTTGGGAAATTTGTACTTACATTTCCCAGGATACAAAATAATAGAAAGCAACAGTTGCAAAATAAGTGTGCTCTTTCATTGATTAAGGAAAAATTACTGAACACTCATAACTGCATTAATTATATTGTGAACTAGATACATCAGTGACTGTGATTATAACTTGCATTCTAATTGGGGACACACACAATATATAGTAAAACAAATCATTGAAATCCATACAGCTTATAATAAGTGCCAAGAGGGAAATAAAAAGGATGTTGTCTAAAGAACAACTAATGAGATCTAGTAAGGATAATCAGGGAAAGGACCAGCCACAAGAAGAGCAGGGGCACCACTCCTGGTAGAACAGGGAGTTCACAGTGCTGAGGACGGACATGGTGTGTGTCCTGTGTCCTGTGTCCTGTAGGAAAGGACAGAAGACCAGCCAGCATTGCTAACATTGGCAATAAAGGTATGAGCAGCATGAGGGGAGATTGGAGACATGGGCAGAACTCAGATCATATTAGGCCAATTTTTATCTTAGCTATTCTGCAAGAATATAAATACTAGATTTATAATAAACCTAAATATAAAAGCTTTTTAGACTTTAGAGTCCCTTAGATTACTTCTTCATCTATTTATTTATATATGTACACATATAAAGACAGCAGTTAACATCTACAAGTCTAATTACAAATGAATACAGTTTCTAATTTGGTTATATAGCTCATTATAATAATGGAATTCTTTAAACTTTGGGTAAAGCTAAGTGCATTTAATGCAATGGTGCACTGAGAAATGTTGATTGAATCTGAACTGCTGTTATTACCAAGATAACAATGTAAAATTTAAATATATTGGAACAAATGTATATCCAATGTAAATTACTGCCAGTTCGTAGTTTATCTTCTTTAAATAAAAATAATTGAAATAGGAATTCATGGAAATGGAGAATAAGTCTGGATATCACTTCAATAAATTACTTTTTGAATTGTTTATGCCATTAACATCTCATATTAAATCACATAGATAGTCTTAAAATGCGTGAATTATTCACAGTCAGTTTTAAATCTATAGCCCATTTCCTAGGACTAAGGCACGTCCTGGCTGTCGTTTGCCCCCCTGCATTTCAGCTGAATTACGAACCTGCCTGAAGCCTGGTAAATGTGGCCAACATGTGCTTTACTCTGGTACTATGGCATATGTACAGTATATTCCACACCACCACCTTCCATGTTAATACTGTTTTTAGCCTGTTTTTGCCTCTCCTTTCTTTTCATCAATTTCTCACTCTTTCAGCACATCTGGATTCATGACTTGACATTCTGGCTTCTGGTTTCTCTGATCTCCTGGTGTCAGGTGTGAGTGGGACCCAGAGGCAGGAGCACCCAGGAATTTTTAAATTATATTTTTGAGTAATTTTCCCCCAAGCCACATGGTTTATTGGGCTATGATGGATAGGCCTAGGGGTGGGATGCATGCCATATTTTTCATGGATGGCAGCCGCGATGATGGGAGAAGGCTCCATGATGCCTGGGCTGAGGAACCTCTTGTCTGCACATAGCCCCGACCAGCCTGCTGGAAGGCCCAACCACCTGGGCCAGAGATTGAGTAAATGATGTCAGGTACCTCCAGCAATACCCCTGACTCTAGTGCCACCTTCTCCATTTTCTCAATGGCCAGGTTCCAGGGCTTGACTGCCATGGACTGTATAGTTCTCCATACCATTATGGGCCTCCACCTTGAACCTTTGCCTCCTAACACTCATCTAGGGCTTCATAGATTCATAGCTGTGAATATATAAAGAAGGGAGGCATAAACCTTTTCTCCCAGGTCAGTGTTTATTGAAAAGTGATGGCCAGGGTTACATGTTTTCCAAAACAGATTCTTCTTAGGCCCAATTTAGACCTACTGAATCAAACTTACTTGGGCCGAGAATTAGAATTTTCTTTCTTAATAATACTCTTGGTAACATTTATTTGCACTGACTTGAGAACTCCAGTTGTTTACAGTTTATTTGTATGCATCTGTAAGTGATAACAGCCTTTTTCCATGGAGGATTCTAGATGACTGAATTCCCTAAAAATGAAGGAGAGACAACGTAGTAGAGCAAAAACATTAATATATGGCTGTGTATGGAAAGTACAGAAAATATGTATTTAAATTTAAAATTTTTCTAATATATCAGTACTTGGAAGATAAGGCAATTTACTTCAAATTAGATATTTTTTCAAAAAGAGAGATACCATTTGAGTTGTAACTCAAAAAATTCACATTTCTGGGTGAGCAGGAGCAAGAAAGAGAGACAGTATGCTTACACATATATGTAAACAAAGTAAAATGTAGATAAATATCTTGGTAAAGAGAGCAAAAGTTAACCACAAAAGTGCTCTAGAGTCTAAAACGGAAAGACCGCTTCTGAAGTAATTCAGCACAGCCCTAATTCTTAATGAAGGTCTGGGAATATATCAAAAAATAACTCCAGCTATTTTACGCTTCAAAAATAAAGCAACAGAGACCTAAAAAACATACCTGCATTTGAGAAATAATTATTTACCTATAGAAAAATGGAGACTATGGTAGGCCAGATGATGTAAGGATGCTTGCTTTGAGCAGGAGGCAGGGTAAACTCTCCAGAGGAATGGCCTCACATAAGCACTTTGTGAGGAGAAAGGGCATGCCTCACTTCTCTGTGAATGAGGTGCTGGTAGGTGTGTGTGCTTGGAAAGAATGGACAATCGTTCATCCAAGAATCTCACAAGAAAAGAAAAAGATTTGCCTCAAGTTTCCAGGTAGTTGAATACATGAAGCAAATTTTAAAAGATTATTTTTATATTAAAAAAGCCACATATTTGTCTATTCGCTGCTATTCCACATTGCCATTCTCCTCTCAGCAGCTAATATAAAACCAGCCAGCGGGGCCGTGGCAACAATGGAACTGGAAAATTTATTGTACTTGATACAAAATGGATTCAAAGCATCCTTGTAGTCAAAATGTCTAAAATCCCGGTCCCTCTGCCTATGGGCCCCAAAGACCAGAGGCTAAGTGCTAAGTCATGCTCTTGAACAAAAAACTCTGAGCCCTAAGCTTTGTGTCCTGCTTGCTGGCTAGGTAATCTTGGGCACATCATTTAGTCCCCCTATTAATTGACTTCTTCATCTCAAAACAAGAATCATAATACCTACAAAATAAGGTTCATGAAAGCATTAAATATATTTTTAAGTAGCACATTAGATTATATAAGATCTAATATAAGATACAATTAAATTACATTTAATATGTCAAAGCAATTCTTGATTTTCAAATGACTGCCAAACACCATAATATTAAATATATGTATATATGTATATAAATATATGTGTAGCTATACATATATACATTCTCTTATGTATCACTCATTCATATTTTGGGGCAAGCAATCCCAGAGGTCTGATGCTTGAACTTTTATGTCCAAACTCTATTACACAGGACATAGCAAGCATTCTTTCTTACGAACATATACAGACTGAAGGTATACTACATCCTATCCCTTCTCCTATGGGTTGTATTTGTAAGTAGAAATATGGAATTTTTCTTTGATGGTTTATAACAGCTTCTTTGTTTGCTGCTTTTTATTTTTTGGTTTTGTTAATACTCCAATAACACACAAATTTTATGCCACACTGGAGCATGAGTTAGCACATCGTTTGCAGCTTAGACGTGCTTAAGCACCTTTGCTTTTCACCACCAATATAGTTGCCATTTTTCAGAGGCAGCCAGAAGTGTGAGGAGCTTGCAATAAACAGGATTTAAAGAGCTAGAGTCAATGAGTATACTCAGCATTACTGCACCACATACCCCAAAGGAATGGCAAAATGACACATGAGCAGGAACAAATGGTTGATGTCTTATGGAGCATGACAGTGATTTTCCAACAGTGGGCAACAAGGGTTTGGAGGCCATTCTTTGGGAGACATCACATCCATCCACAGAGATTATAATTACTACCTATTCTGGACTAAAATTATTGGAGTTTTATTGGTGTACCATTTGTTTTACATTTCCTGTGAGAGTTTATAAAATAGATTAATTCTTGTATATGTCTGAACATACACAAACGCACACAAAGAAAAGCTAATTAAAACTGTTTTCACATTCTGTTCCCACTCTTGTCAATACATTCATCCAACACTAATAGTTTTCCAATCCCAGGACCAGGGCATATTTCTGATACCAAGTTTAAATTCCAGGCATTTTTTTTCTCTTGCACTGGGGGGTTCTTCTGTTCCACGTGTGAGAGCACACACATGCCTCTGAAACAAGAATGAGAGCAGGGGGATTTGTTGCGGCACCTTTTTTCAACATTGGGCACAGTTTTGACGATTCACAGAATTGCTATTGCCAGATTTATGGCTTCACTTCACTAAGGTAAACAAGCACCATAATCCCATTTTTAACTGAGAAAACATTTGCTGAGCCAGTCTGACCCCACTGTGGACATCACCTGCTTCATCTCCCCGAGGCTTCCCAGTTCCATGTAAATCTGTCTTTTCTGAGTGTTAGTGCTACATAAAATGATGCTGGTAGTGTGTGCCTGTTGCTAAATAATAATTATAGAAAAAGTGCAAATGAAGATAGTTATAAAACACACTCGAATAATGTCTTTAGGGAAAAAGAAGTCAAGGTTATTATATACTTATTTCAGCTACTATTTTTCTATCATTTCCTTCCTGCTCCTAACCAGTTCAGCAATTGGTTTCAGCCTCTTATTGTCGCAGGAAGAAATAATGCTAGCCTCTCACTATATTAAGAATTTTATTTTCTTTTTCTACTTAATTTAAAAGAATAAATCATCAGGAGCAAAATAAGTTATATGTAAGCTGATGATTCCAATCCTTACCTGACTGCTACTTTTATGGGGAAATCTGGACAAATCATAAGTTTCTCTTTTATATAATGATTTTAGCAATTCTTTTTGGCTTAGTTATAGATCTTGAACTCTAATAGACTCATAAATTGTGTAATATATGAGGTGGGCAAAAGCAGGTTTACAGTTTTTCATATGGAAAAATAACTAATAAATAATACTAGAATAAACTCTGTGTTTCGTGTACTCACAACTGTAAACTTAATTTTGCCCACCACTGTAATATAATATAATTAACATAATGTAGTATAATATAAATACATATAGTACCACATATAGTGTCAAATTTGTTAACATACATGAAGTATTCAAACAATGTTTATTACTATATTTTATCCAAAATAATTAAAATAAAAACAAAAATGATTCAGTCTCTAAAAAAGGATAGTATTACCTATATCATAGGCTTTTTTCTAGAGGTTGGGTGAGTTTATCCTTGTAAAACAGTTGGTACATAATAAGGATTATGTAGGCATTTGAAAAAAGGAAGGAAGGAAGATAAGGAAGGAGGTTGGTTATTCACTGATATTTTGATTTCAAGAAAAACTTTCAGAAAAAAATGCATGTCACTTTAAGTTTATTTATTTAAAGGGTGTATTAACAATTGGAAAGGGCTGATTAGTATCCATTCATTCGCTTCTACAGTTATGAACATGTTTTAATTAAAGAGACAGAAGAATGTTGACATTGATCTTCATCATTTTTAAAGGATCAGCCAGCACCTGTTATCATTATAGGCAACATTGTTTTTAGCACCCATGTAGTATGCTGACAATTGAACTTGAATCTTCTGACGCTGAGAATGTGATCTATGTGCACAGAATGGCCCTTAAATACCTCGAGTGTTTCAGCAAGTAAAATATTTTAAGTTACAAAATCATTGCATGCATTAAATAATCATGTTTAGCATATTTGTTTAGACTATACATGATTATTTGGACTACACACCTTTATTTCTCTAAATTATCACAAAACAGACAATTTACCTTTTTATTTTATATCACAAAATAAGAAATTATGCTAAAATTAAGACAAGATAAAGAATTTGTCCATCAAAAAGAAATTTCTTTATATAAACCTAAGTAGAAGGACCTGGTTTTAAAGCAGGATTACTACTTCATCACTGAAGGAAGCAAATAAATGAATAAGTAGATTTTTATGTATAATTACACATATATGTACACATGTGTGCACATATTATATATAGATTTAGTATTAGTTACTCATAACTTTATTAGTCTGTAAACACATATAAACATTATACAAGTAATATTATAAATGAAATAAAAATATAGTAGAATCATGTTAATAATCTATATGTGCATCCAAATAATAATGAGTTTTATCTTGAAATATTAATAACCACTTGATAAATGATAGTCCTTCAGACTTTATCTTGTTTTTTAATTATACACAAAATAATAATAATAAAGTTCTTATTTATTGAGTGTTAGCTATTACCAGGTATTTTACTAGAAATTTTTAATATATTAACTCATTATTTCCTAAAATAATTTAGCGATGTAGGAATTAGTATCTCCTTTTAGAGGTCAGCTAAAGAAGAAACTGAGCAATAGTGATGCTTGGTAAATTACCACCCAGGTATATGCTTCTCACTATAGTGTTAAAATATCCTATGATTTGGCACCAAAATGAATATGCATTTCTCAGGCACAGCTATTTGAAAATCTAAAATTTATTGTCACTCCATAACAATTTATTCCTCTTGATGATGATGAAAATATCCTTTATTGGACCTTTATAATTGTACTTACACATGTCATTTTATTACAAGCAGTTCTTTTCTCTTTTTCTGTACCAAATGCTATGTCACACTTTTACATTTGGGTGTCAGATAAGCTGCCATATATAATGATGTTTTCATGCACTACGTGTTGTCTCACCAAATGGACTAACTTCACTGTGAGCAGAGCCTGTTAGCTATACAGTGAACTCTGTAGCATCTGAGTCCAAAGTGAGAACGTAGGTGTTCATCGAATACCAATTGTCTCAAATTTATTGTTTAAGAATGTTACCAGTGCTATGTACTTATATTTTCCTGCTTTCCCAAAGTTCAGGTTACATCACTGCACTTTTATAAAAAAACAGCATCATTAGTACCCGTTTTTGCTAGCTGAAAATAATCCAAAGTGGATTTTTGCTTTTGTAAAAACAGCTATTACCATACAAATGTAGGTCTTTTGTAAAAGCAGAGTGGTGTGCCACAAACGTTCAGATAGCAGGGGATATTCTTAACTTTAAGCCTATTTGGTTTAAGAAAGATTTTCTCAAACATCGTACCTTGGGACAGTGGAGCAAACGTGTCATAGTTCACCAATTTTCCAGTCTTTTAACATGAAACATTTAGTAACTTTAAAATAAGTTTACTTGATGAAAGTAACTCTCTCTACCCTTCAATGTTTATATCCTTTTTCCAATTGGGGGTTATGCAGGAGTATTGATAGCATTTTTTAACATCATTAGCTTACAAGAGAGACTTCATCAAGATCATAGAATTATTGATCTAGATATATATTTTTCTTCCTACTCCCTTAATGCGATTATCCAGCCAAGTGCCAAATTACACAGCTAGAGTAAATAAATAAAGTTATATAAAATACGCACCAAAATATTGTACTTACTGATATTATTAAAAAGAACAAAAGCTATCACTCTACAGTTGGAAAAAAATGGAATACATAACAAAGAGCAATGTATCACTAATAATTTTTAAAGTTATATAGTGCAAAGCTATATAAGCTTAGCTAAGCAGAAGTAATACTTCTAATGAATATTAAAACCCGTTCATATGTGCTCACATATAATGTAGACATTATTTAAAAATTCTTTTGGCTGGGAGAGCATAAATCATTTTTCTCAATTCAAGAAAAGTACAAAGTCAATAGATAATGTTATTAAAGATGAATGTCAACTTCAAATAGGAAGTACAATATGAAGCAATTTACTTTGAGTGAAAATATCTTTCATTTTTGTACAGCCCTGAAATCTCAGATATTTTCTGATGATAAAGAGGCCCTTTAAAATGCTGCTGCCTTTTCTGGAATATTAAACGCTTGGGCATGACCCCAAATCGTCCACATACCTGTAAACTGAGAACAGGATTCATCATACACTAGGAATGCAGGAAAATGAAGCAGAGGGGGAAAAACACATATGGCATTTCACATGGCATGTCATGAGACTAAGTTGCTCTTTGTATTCATCCTTAAGATAAAAATTCAGAGCTTATAAAAGCAAAAGGCCTAAAATAATAAAAGCTACCAAAGGTTTCTCAAGCTTCTTCTGATTCTTATGTATTTGATGAGTTCAAATAGAGAATATGAATATTTAATTGCTTAATCCCTGAATCAAATTTCACTTCTGTGCACCTCAAATTTTAAATATACAGGGGAAAGGAAAGAAAAAGGAAGAAACTGAATTTTAATTTAACAGACAGGATGCCCAATTGAAGAACTCACTGAAATGATATGTGACTTTATGGATTATTCATGCAAAAAATAAGGCCATCATGTACAAACACACATATTTATAAGTGCCCACATAGTGTCTCTCTCTTTCTTTCACTAATTAGTTGAATGATGATATATAGATATATAGTTGTATCAGGAAAATGGATTCAAGTGCAAAGCATTATTGCTTCAACCTTGGAACACCTATTTCAGATGGTCATACATTTTTTTTCTATTGTTTGTTTGGGGGATTAGGTTATAACGGGTTGGGTTGGTAAACATATGAACTTTTGATAAAGTTTTACTGTCATAAACTGCCTTCAGTGAATAAATTTCCAGTATTGAAATACAAGCTTACTCTGTTTTTCTACAAAAAGCATTTACAAAATTTAACTGAACCTGACAATAATTCGCCATATCTTCTTGGATATAATTACATGTATAAGAAAGCAAAAGTCCCTCTTGAAGATTGCTTATTTCACTTTTTAAAGAAATTTTAGAAGAAAGATGTTGGTAATTTATTCTAAAAAGTGTGCTTGAAATATTTTGTTCTCTGGAATGATAAGAAATTACCTATGTGTCTTTCTTATTCCCTAATTTATTTATGAATTAATCTAAATAGAAATTACATAAAATCTCAAAAGACTCATTCAAACATAGCTGTTAACTTTTATATTATGAATTATAGTTTCTATTTTTTAAATCATTATAGTGATTTTGCATTTTGATCATTATTCATATCGGATTACTACCATATTTTTTGGACAATAAGACAAACCTGTTTTTTCTTCCCGCCCCCAAATTTGGGAGGAATAATGGTAGTTAATGCTGCTGTTGAGTTCTGTTTACATTTACATTGGTGAAATATTAAATCATTTATGTTATTAAATATTTTACCACATTTTTTGCTTCAAAATTTTTTTCCTATTTTCCTCCTCTAAAACCTAGGTGCGTCTTATGGTCCAGAAAAATGCAGTAATTACATACTTTCTCTGGGGAGGAAAAAAAGGGAGCATTATGCCAATCAAAATTTAAAAATAAAGTAGAATAAGCCTTCTCAAATGTCCACTTATTGTGTCTTTTAAATTCTACCACATAATTTTCTCTCAAAATTAACTTCCTCCCTGCATTTCTTGCATTTGTCCATTCACAGAACACTTTTTTGAATGTCCTCCATGTTTCAAGTGCTAGGCTATTTGTTCCCCAAGGAGCACAGAGACAGAAACAGGCTATAGGCCTCACCCCCAAAGAACTCCCAGCAACTGTGGGAGGCATTAAAGACCTGGCAATAACAACATAGTTGGAAAAGTGTCCATGGTAAAAGCTCACAGTTACAAAATTTCTGAAGATGCTTAACTTGATCCAAGAAAGGTGGAGAAGTCTTTAAAGAAAAGATGATATTCGAACTGAGTCTTAATGACAAGCATTATTTAAGGTTGACAAAGTAAGTAAAGGTGTCCAAGTAAAAGAAAAAGTATCTGAAATGACTCCAAAGTAAAAGGGAGCATACTTCCCTTAGGAAACTGCAAGAATTTCTATAAAGTTGGATAAGAATTATCTCTTGGGTTTGTAGCAAGAGATTAAAACGGAATACATAAAGAGGACAGATCATAAGAATCTCTGGATGTAAAAGGGTGCTGCTGAATGATTTTAAGCACATGTTAGTAAGGTTTACATTTTAGAAAGATTGCTCTGACAGCTGTATGGTAGATAATCTGATAGATCAGAATCAGAGAAAACAATTAAAAAGCCATTCTAGTATTCCAGGTGAGAAAAAGGCAGGCTTGAGCTGATGAAATCTAGCTGGGATGGGGAGCAGAAGAGAGATTTGAAACATATTTCAAAAATAGAAAATACAGAAGACTGGACTTGGTGATAAATTAGATGACATAAGGGGGAAGAAAGAGTTTAGAATTACCCTAAATTTCTATTTTGGGGAGTTAAATGGATGTGGTACGGTAAGGTAATAAATATAGGGTTTGGAAGTGAAATATTGTGGGTTTGGGTTGAAATATGAAGACCACAATTTTTGACATGCTGTTGGGTCTCAGACAGTTTGATGTAGGCTAAAATGTCAATTAGGCAGCTGGATATGTAAGTCTGGAACCCAAGATAGAAACCTGGGCTGGAGAAAGAGAATATAGATGATAGACTTTTTGAAGGCCAATATCAAATTACATTCTCATATATTACATTTAGTTTTTCAACATTTCAGAGAGGCAGACAGAAAGGAATGAATCCAAGCATCGGTCAGATTAATTTCCTGTTGCGGATGTCAGAGTGAATCGATATAGTCACCGGATGGAGAAAAGAGGGAATAGTTGTAACTCCATACCTGTTAAGAATGTCCCTAAGCTATTCCTCCCAGATATTCAATGAAGAGCTTAGTTTTTGTCATTTTATGTATAATTGGATTATCCACTTGCTATTTTTCTCCTATTTGTAGTAACAAATGAAACAGAGTGGTTAAATAACTGATTGGAGCACAGCTAATATATTCAATTGAGAACCAGACATAAAAATGAAATTATATTGATACTATTCTGTGACCCCATGTCGTAGTTATTACTTTTGTCATTCTTGTGAGAAAATGAAATCAACGTATTAGAATAAATAGTAAGTGAATATTAGGATGTATATTTTAAAGGTCCTCAAAATTATAGCTTGTTTACCTTGGGCTAAAATAGGTAGTAGTGGCCAATTCACTTTGTGCTCACCAACTCATGCCCTCTTCCTCCTAAAAATAAACTAATTACATTTCTTAGCCTTTCCTGCAGTTAGGTGAGCTCTGTGCCTGAGCTTTGGCTAATACAGTGTGGATGAGAGTGATGCAAGTCTCTCCAACCAGTATTAGTTTCCTGTTTCTACATAAGAAACTGCCACAAACTTAGCACCTTTAAACAATACAAATTAGTTAGCTCACAGTTTCTGTCAACTAAGTTGTGGCATGACTAGATTCTTTGCTCATTTTTTAATCAGATATGGGGAGGCAGTGTTCTCATCTAGGACTGGAGGAGTCCTTCCAAGTTCTTTGGTTCTTAACAGACTTCATTTCCCTGTAGCTGTAGGACTGAGAGCCACATTTTCTTTTTTTTTTTTAATTTATTCTTGATTTTTCTATTACAGTTGTCCCAATTTTTCCCTCTTCTCTATCCTCTACCCAGACCACTCTCCACTCCCACAGTCAATCCCCACACCATTGTCCATGCCCATGGTCACGCATACATGTTCAGCGGTCAGTCTATTCCCTGGTCCATGTCTCTGGTTCTGTTTTGCTCATTAGTTTTTTTTTTTTGTTCATTAGATTCCTCTTAGAGGTGAGATTATATGGTATTTGTTTTTCACTGATGGCTTATTTCACTTAGCATAATAATCTTCAGTTTCATCCAGGCTGGCGCAAAGGGTAGGAATTCCTTCTTTCTTTTTGCTGCATAGTATTCCATTGTGAAAATATACCACAGTTTTTTTCTCCATTTATGTATTAATGATCACTTAGGCTGTTTCCAACACTTGGTTATTATATATAGCATTGCTGTGAACACGGGGGTGCATAGGTTCATTTGAATTGGTATTTCTGGATTCTTAGGGTATAATCCCAGCAGTGGAATTGCTGGCTCAAAAGGCAGTTACATTTTTAATTTTTTGAGAAAATTCCATACTGTTTTCCACAGTGGTTGCACCAGTCTGCATTCCCACCAACAGTGCACTAGGTTTCCCTTTTCTCTACATCCTCACCAGCACCTGTTGTTATTGATTTATTAATTATGGGCATTCTAACTGGTGTGAGGTGATATCTCATTGTGGTGGTTTTAATTTGCATCTTTCTGATGGCTTCTGATGATGAGCATTTTTTCACATGTCTATGGGCCTATGTCTGTTTCTATTTCTATTTCATATGTATGAACTCCTTGGAGAACTGTTTATTTAGCTCCTTTGTCCATTTTTTAATTGGATTGCTTATCTTCCTGGTGTTGTCTTTTTGTTTTATTTTTTGACACTCCATTAGTTTTCAGTATAAAATCTAAATTTATTTTTTATTTTTTTTAATTTTTTAAAACTTTTTTATTGTTGTTCAAGTACAGTTGTCTCCATTTCCACCCCAACCCAGCCATCTCCACCTGGTGTTAAGTCTTGTGAGATCTTTATATATTTTGGAGATTAAACCCTTGTCTAATGTATTATTAGCAAATATGTTCTCCCATACACTCAGTTCCCTTTTCATTTTGATGATGGTTTCTTTGGCCATGCAGAAACTTTTTAATTTGATGTAGTTCCATTTGTTTATATTTTCCTTTATTTCCCTTGCCCTAGGAGATGTATCGACAAAAATATTGCCACATGGAATATCTGAAATTTTACTGCCTATGTTTTCCACTAGGACTTTTATGGTATCATGACTTAATATTTGCCTTTTACCCATTTTGAGTTTATTCTGGTGTATGGTGTAAGTTGGTGGTCTAATTTCATTTTTTTTGCATGCACCAGTTCAGTTCTCCCAGCCAGTTATTGAAAGAGGCTATTTTTACTCCACTGTATGCTAGCTGTCTGTGTACTGGGGACTGCTCTCAAGTCCTTGTCAATGTGGCCCCCTCCATCTTCAAAGCTCATCATGGAAAAATTGCTGTGCATTGAATTTCTCACATTTTGAGTCTCTAGTCACCACTGCCTCTGACCTCTATACCCAGACCTCATGTAATTAAATCCAGCTTGCCTGGAAATTTTTCCTTTTTAAAAATCTACTGTGCCATGTGGCATAACCTAATCACAGGAGAGAAGTCCCTCATAATCAAAGTATTTGAACACCACAGAGTGAGGAATCCTTAGGACCATCTTAAAATTCTGGTCATACTAGCTAACCCATCACATATCCCATAAGACCTTCCACTAACATTTTCTTTCCTGTCTGCTGCCAGATGCGGAAATCCAATAGAGGGTTCTGAGGCCTTTAAAGATAGTGGGGCCACCAGATGGAAGGAGCGTAGGTCTGGAATGACCTTTACCACCATTGACTCCCACAGTCCCCTACATTCTTACATTGCCCTGGGAACAGAGGAAGAAATACGCATTACATTTTCAAAACTCTTTGTTCCATTTGATAATCTATTTTGGTTAATATCAGAATTGGTATCAAATAATAGTAGGATAATATTATGATAGATTCAGAGGTTACTGTTTTCCAGCTTTTGATTGAGTCCTTTCTTTCCCTAATAATTCAGTTAGTATCTCTCACTTTGCCTGTGTGGTGTCTGTGAGCAAAAGTTGAGATATCCTTCTGACTTTACTTTTCTAAATCATCATCTACATGGAAGATTTTTATGTTATCTTACTGTCTTCCCGCACACTCAGTCCCCTACCAGAAGAACCTCAGCCTTTATCAGGTCTTTTTAAAATATCAATGTATCTGTTACCTTACATTATAATAATTATCAATGAAATAACTTATTTCATTTATTTTTTTCCCCTCTAGGGAATGGTAATAGGATTAGCAATATACCTCTTATGACACTCTATAATCTTCCAAATAAAAGTCATGTTTTGTTTCTTTTACTGTTGTCTTTTTCCTGTTCATTTTCATCTTACTCCAATGTCCTTCCAACCATAGTTACCCACTTTCTCATGTTTTCAAATATGTATATCAAATCCAACTTACACATTTGAAAGTTACAGTACTGTGTATACATACAAATGTTTGTATGTATATATACAATTTCATATATAAGGTACAACTTTAAATGTCATTGTTTCTTAATATTTTCATGCAACATTTTTTTAGTTCTACCCATAGTATTACATGTAAGTCTAGTTCTTGTCACAGAGTACTGTTGGTATTTCATTATATGCATATGCCGCATTTTGACCACTTCATCCTCCCAGCAATGATCAGCTAGGTTGCCTTCAACTCTTCTCCTCCAAGCAATGATACCAGAAATGTCTTCTTACCTATTTACCACTGTGAAGTTTAACTGTGGAGCATATTGGATGGAATATATTGGTGAGTCTTGGGGAATATGCATACCCTATTTCACGGGATATTTTCTGATTCCTCTCTAGAATAACTGCTCCAAATTATATTACTAGTAGCAGTGCATAAGAATCTTTGTATATCCATGTTAATATTCTTTGTATATTTTAGACATCACAGATATTTTCTACATTCTCCTTTTTGTTTTTGTTTTTGTATCTCTTATGGAGCAGAAATCTTCAGTTTTGAGAAAATCACACATTTCCATTTTCTCCTTGGGATTTATGCTTTCAAAGTCTTGTTTAAGATCTCCTTCCTAATATAAAAATCAAAAAACTTATTTTCTTTATTTTGTGTTTCTTGTTGTTCAATTGTTGACAGTTCTGCCTTTATCCATCATTTTCAGTCATTGATTTTTCTCCCACCCTCCTCCCATATCATCTCCAACTAATCCTTCCCTGTGAATCCTGGAAGAGCCCCCTACCCAATTTCTACCTCACTAATTCAGTCTTCTACTTAATATATATATATATATATATTTAAAATATTATATCTATATTTTTCAATATACACATTGTTCTTTATTTCTCATTTCAGATTTTCTTCCCAACACCTGCAATATTTTCTCTAAAGTTTGTTTTGTTTCATTTTAGTATTTTTCCTTATCTGTTCAATATATTTATAATATGAAGTTTAAATATTCTTTCTATTGTGTTAGTTTTTGCTTTTCCGGGTAATAATTTTTTTTATTAGTGATTTTTATTGCATAGTGCTTGATCTCCTCAGTAACTGAAAATTTGCATTTTATTGAATCTATCTGTTGCTTTGTCTAATATTTGTTACTGGAGAGGAGTTATAGAAACCAGGGCTTTAACTTGAGCTCCCCTTCATTTAAGAGTGGAAATTCTAGTCTTGCAATCTAGACTAATATCCCTCCTAGCCCTGTCTTACTTCCAGAAATCGTTTCGTAACTCTGCACATCATTGCTTTTTAGCCCAGAAGCTTACCTTCTGTTCTGATTAGCTCAAGCAGTGGGAAATGGGGTGGAGGTGCAAGAATGTTCAGGAGCACCCCAGGCTGTGTATATTCACTGATGGAGGATCTTCACAACAGCCAGACTTCAATTCTCCTCCTTGTTAACCCTGTCATAAATGGCTGAGAGTGGGAGCTAGTGCTGCTATATTCTTGCCCATGGATATGAAGGAATGAGGGGAAGGAACTCAAGTAGAAAATATAGCCCTCCCTGTTCCTCATTTGAGTCTCCTGGCCTTCCTAATTTTTAAACTTCCCCATTTCTCACTACCTTTGTTTCATTAAGATCCAACCACCTGTGGTCTCTCCAAAGGTTTTTCAGGGGTTATTTTTTTTTTTTAGTGTTTGAGTTTCTCAAGGCTATTACTTTATACTGCAGGGAACACCATTTGTGTCATTAACTAAAAATACAGTTTGAATTGAACCCACCAGAATTTTGCAATGATTCTGAATTCATAATCTCCTTAACTGTCTTATGGATGGCTCTTTGGCAGAACACAGTAGCCTCTGGTAGTTTACCATGTTGTCTAAAGCAGAAGAAGTCATCAGTTTTTTGCATATGACACCCTAAACGATTAAGAGCTCCTTTAGAATGAAGACTATTTCAATCATGGCTCTACACACAGCATGAGATTCAGTGCCTGGTGCATAGTAGAAATGTAATAACAAAGGGTACATCAATTTGTTAAATAAAATAAGGAGAGAAAAGGCAATTTGCTTGAGAGATATCAGAGAGAAATGGAGATAAATATGGAGAGACAGAGACAAAGAGACAGACTGACAAGAATAAAAAAGAACAATAAACAGAGAGTAGTTGAAGATTTTGGAGTGAGTCACACTTGGTAAGTTACTGTGGGCTTTGCTACCATTGAAAGAGGCTGTAAGAAGTCATTTTCCTCAAATATAATCACAGGGAGTGTGTTTGTTCTCAACTGTCAACTAGAACAGACAGCATCTCATATGATTATCTAGCTAATTACAAAAACCCAGTAAAATCCACAACTTGTCTCATTACTGACTTATAAAGGGGTTTAAAAAAAGACTCAGGTTGTCAAAAGCTATCGGCTTCAGCATGAACATACTCACAGATGTATCCTCAGAATACAATTTAATTAATCCAGGGATGTTCACATCAGTGAAAAAGCTTACTAAAATTAAATGTGCACTTCTCCATTGCACGCATCTTGAAAATCAAAAGATTCATCTGTGTGCAGTAAATATTCTTCAAGTTAGAAGTATGGCCCCCTGACCACCATCACTTATGCTCTGAATCCATAACCACAGAGACTAGAATTTAGAGGGTTGTTGACAGAGCCAGCTTCCTGTCACGGAAAACCAGTATAGTTTGTGTATAGTATGCACATTTTATTGATAATTTTTCAGGTTTATACAGTTGTTCTTATGAATTTCTGATCACCCTTAGAAGTGATTTTAAGTAAGTGTCTGTCAGAGGTTTTCATTACATAATTTTGCTTGGATTAAAACTCATGAAACATAGGTAGAATTTTTGGCTATGGCTCATAAGAAACCATACGTTTTTAACTGAAAATTTGGATTAGCTTTAGAGACATAATGAAAATGTGCATAAGAACACAATTCAGGGTAATCTTCTAAAGCATCTCACTATGAGGCAGTCTTGCCTAGAATATGGACTTCAAGAAACTATGGCATATAGTAGTATGCAGAATTCAGGGTGAGCGTTAACAACATGGATATAAATGGCTTCACCAGATCTCAAGAAGACAGTTTGGATCATAGCCTTTAATGGGAGAGTAGAGAAAGGGAAGAGTTATGGATTTGCATCTTCTCTAAATATCCAATACTTCTGAGTCAGAGAAATAAATAGTAAAGTAAAGTAAAATAATAGTAGGGAAAAGGAAAAAAGTTCTCTAACTTCAATATTAGCTGGAATGAAGTAATAGGACACATTTTTTGGCTTTAAGGATTATCTAAGTTTATTCTTTATTTTATAAACTATTTTATAAATTATTTTTTAGAAAATATATGTTTTTAGAATATATGTAGTATTCCCTTATGTACACTTTTTTCCTGTAAGAAATGAGTGCAGCCAGACTATCTGTATTTTACTCAGAGCTTTCAGATAGATTTAATGTATTTGTTCTTATCTGACCAATGCATTTATTGACATTGTGGTTCACATTTCAGGTAAATACAAGCACGGAGACATAGAAGAGCAATGTCAGCATTAATCAATTTTCTGTTCTGCATTAAGTTAGAATAGAACATTCCTGACTGACATGACAAACCACGCTTTGTAAAAGGGAGACAAGATCCAGATAGTTTTTGGTTTTTGCCCTCAAAACTTGTCAGATTTTCCAGCTAAAAAGTCTTTCTTTAAACTAAAACAGATATGGAATCCTAGTACATATATTTAAATTCTGCTGGTTTTATCAAAACATGATTTCCTTCTTTTCTTCCTTCTTTGAGATGGGGTCCCAGCATATAATGACAAATGATTTCCATCCTATTGTGCTCCTAGTCTCTTTAAAAGCAAATAACAATGATTACATACTATAAGTAATAGTTTCACGATGTAAAAGCCAGTTTTCTTTATAAAAATATATGCCACATACAACCCTCAGATTGAAAGACTTTTTCTTTCCAAACTTTTCCACCTATGCCATGTGAAGATATTTGTATTTGGGTATCATTTTATTTTCTTGACTCTCCTTTAGTTGTGATACGAAGTAATAGACAAAACAAGGCAAACATGCAATATTGCTTAAAATGAAAGAGAATATAAGAAAATATATAGTTTATAACAATTAAAATTGTTTTTGAAATAAAGGAGAGTTTATTCAACTAATTAAAAGTGTCAATAATTTACCCATCACAATAATAATTACAAGAAATAAATATCACAATTTAATTCTTATACATAATTTTATGAGTTTTTAAGCTCAGGTAGCAAAAGGTTTAAAGTAGAAAAGTTTGGGAGCTAAGAAATATACCCTCTCATTGTGTGTGTGTATTTACCTTATGTATGAATCTCTACTTCAAAGAGATTTGTCTTAAATATTAAATTATAAAAAGCTTATATGACTATAAGTTATTGAATTAGAGATTACTAAATATGTAATCTAAAGAATGTGAACCAGGAGGGGCTATAAAAATTACAGCACTGCATGAAGAAGTACTTAATTTCCTGTAATTATTTAATTATTTTGATTTTTTAATAAATTAAATTATAAACATACACAATTCCAAAAAAATAAGCAAAGAAGATTTAGAAAAATGTCACATATATGACAGAAAATTTCAGTCATATCAGTGTGCTATTTGCATTCATTATTTACAATTGATTTAAAAACTAGTAGAAAAATTAAGTGTATCTTTAAAGAAGAAAGATACAACATTTTTAAGTTGAAAATATAATAAACTTTAATTTTAAAAAATTGGTATAATGATTAACCTATCATCTTTTTCTTTCTCTTGTTCTTTTTTTAATATTTAAATATTCACACATGTATAAAGAAAGCAATAACAGCCAACAATTTCCAAATTAGAAAAGGGAAAGTAAAAACTTTGTCTCCCTGTTTTGAGGAAACGAATGATTTGACACTACCAACATGGCCAGGACAATCAAACATCAGATATTAAGAGTCTGTCAGTTCTCAGATAAAGTACCTGTTGACAACTGTGTCCACTGGCCAAAAGTAAAGAGTGACAAGAGCCACTTGATCTATATACTTGGTCTATGCCACCAGCCCCTGTGTTGGGCTCCCTCCAAATGGGTGTCTGGATGTTCTCTACTGAGTTGGGCTCTTTGGTATCTGAGACAAAAAGGGGGGTCCGCTATTTCCAAGCTCATAGGGAAGGGAACTTGTGGTCAAGTTGTCTGTCAGCTTCTGGTAAGTTACTTACGATAAGATAGAGCTGAAAAAGAGGACCCAAGTTTCTATTTATGAGAAATGGATGATTTCATCCACGAAGTGATAGAAAGAAAGAGATGGGCAAGGAAGAGAAGAAGAGAGGGAGGGAGGAAGGAGGGAGGGAGGGAAGGAGGAAGGAAAGGAGGAAGGCAAGCGAGCAAGAAGGGAAATGACTAGCTCTGTCCACATGCTAGATCTGAGGTGGGTCGTGTGCCTGCATTTAAGTCCTCTAGCACTTCCTGTATATTTTAGATTTTTTTATTTATTTATCAACAAATCAGTCAAGCAGGTACTGTGCCCTTTTTTACATATATGGAAATCAAGGTGCAGTGAATTTAAATGACTCATTCGATGTCTCAGCTAGAAAACGTAGGAGCAATAGTTTGGAAAGATACCTTGATTCCTCCAGTATCCTTTGACCCTATCATACTACAGTAAAAATGTAGGTCACCCTCACTGGGCTCACAAATTGCAGTTCAGCTCCTTAATCCGCATGTTGAAGAGGTCCCCACACCCTTTTATGTCTAAAAAGTAGATGCCCAGCTTCACTCTGCAGCAGAGCAACCAGGAGAGACACAGATGTTCATTCTCTGTTGTGATTGCTTTATAATATTTCACTCCACACAATGCCTTCTTTTTCATGTCCATTCCAGGGAAGTAGCTCTGAAATGGCTTTCTTCCTGGAACAGGATAAACAGGGTCACCATCAAAAAGGGAGAAAAAGGTGAAATCACTTTATGTATTATTCTTATTTAGTGGGGTCAAAAAGCAGTTCTCCACTAAACAACAAAATATCTGCAGAGTAACAGCCCTCATTCCAGCCATATGTAATAATTTACGAGCAGCTCATTTTCTTCTCAGATCACTTCACATTTTTCTTCAAGAATACAAGTAGGTATTTGCTTTTTATTTGTTCAACTACAGAGCCATTTAAGAATGTTTCTCAGAATGAACAATAGATGACTTCAAGTTCCACGGTGAGGTAACAGCATTTTCAGCTCTTGTTCACTGAAGTTGTAATAAGCATAGGGCCTGTTTTCTAGCCTCAGCACCATTGTATCAAGTTTCACGATGCATAAAGGACATGAGTAATTTAACTCTGAGTTGAAAAAAATTTATGGTGATCAACCTAAGAGTTTTCTAATTGAAAGTAGAATTTTGGCATTAGAATTAGGAATAATGTGTAGGAGTTTTCTAAACAGTCATTGTATCTTTAAAAATATTTTTTCATTTTTTTCCAAATATTTTAAAGTAATATATACCATGTTTTCAATACTCCTCTTTTCTATAATCTAATTAATCCATTGGGCATAAATAAAGAGTGATTTCAGTAGTCAAAACTAGTTACATATATATGGCATTGTTTATAAATGGTAGGGGATTGCTATTAGAATTATTCATTTCAAACTGAGGTTTGAGAATACCTTCCTTGGTGTGTAGTCTCTCTATAAGGATATTTTTTATTTATTTTTATTTTTATGGTCATCTAAAAAATAATTCATTCATCTTCTGAATTTCTTGATGGTCATACTTATTATAATCAAATACCACAAGGATATGTCAGTACTTGTGTTTCTTATAATGGAGTCCAAAGCTGAGTGAACAAACTTTTTCCAATATTTTGGTTTAGGGAAATAAAATAAAGTTATTAAAGCAAATGATCCATCACATGGCATATGAGGAACTTGGATGACAGCAACAACAACACATGCGATGCAGGGGCATGGTTGTAGTCATGCTGGAGATAATATGTTGACTGTTTGTCTGTTAATATTGCCAGTTACAACAGTTTATTAATGATGATGTAGAAATAAATATAAAACAGGCATTTTTGTTTTCTAAGAAAAATCAACACTAGACATTCATTTAATGCAAATCTCAGTGATAATATAACAGGCAAGTGAACAGAACAGCTTTACAAAATCATCAAGTAATATCTCATTAAACAGATATTCCAGAATTACGGTCAGTTTTGTTTAACTAGGGAATCTGATTGTCTTGGACTAGTAAGCAGGGTCTTGGTGTTTTAAACAGCATATTGACGGTATACACAGACACACCAGCATCCTTTGAATTTATGTATTAAATTCAAAATATGGAAATAGATTAATTGCAGAACTTGTGCTGAGATGCCATCCTCCCTCCGTGAATGTGATGTGGTGGATGGCCACTGAAAGGATGTTCAGCACACCTCAGGTCTTTCCTGACACTTTCCCTCACTCTGTTATCTTGAGCATAAAACTTCACCTCCTCAGGCCTCAGTTTCTACACCAGGTTCTACTTGTAATAGCTCCTTCAATTCTGACATTTTGTGTAAAATGTATCCTAGGTATCTTGTTGGGAACCGCCCTGCCTGGTTTCAGAAGCTGTAACTCCCTCATGGCTAAGGCTGAGTGAGTGACCTTCCGACCATAAGCCACTAAGGAGAAGAAGCTTATCTCCCTGGCAGGGGTGCCACCTCTGCTCCTTTTACTTCACCCTGCCTGGCCCCCAATGCTTGATCGGTTAGCTAATGAGGGGTAAGATTCCCCAAGGGGGGAACGACCTAAGACAGGCACGATCATGGGGAGCCCCAGGGAAGGGCTTGGGGGGCTCTAGTAAAAGGGGGTGATGGACCCTCACCCCTTGGCTTTGACATAGCCTGAGTCCTCATTCTATCTGCAAGATGTCTCCTAATCTCTTGGCTGCCTTACTTCTCCCCTCCTGACTTAAGCCTGAAACAATGACAGAGGGTAGTATGGCCCTGTGCTGGAAAGGGCAGGTTCCCCAGGCGATCAGGCCTAAGAAAGAATGCATAAAATCCTGTGAAACCTGCTTTGTTTAGAATGCTCTCAATTAAATGATAAGGGTCCAAGCAGGAAATGAATTTGTTTCCCAAAGTTTTGTAGCCCTTTAGCTAACAGACTCTGACTCAGAATAAGCCCTGTAGTTCTTTGTATGCTATCTGTTGTTTGATCCTTACTGTCTGAGAATGATTAATGAGCTTTACCTGTATTTCTGTGCAAATTAAAAGCCAATAAAAGCTTGTCAAGGCAAGAGCCAGGGCGCTCTCCTCTTGAGAGAGTGACTAGGCTGTCCCTTTTCTTCCAGAGGACTCAATAGTTCATGTGAATGTCTCGTCTCATCCATAATGCTGCAAACACTGCAGGCCTGTGTCCATGTCAGCTTGCGCCTGAACAGGGACCTGAAATTTCGGAACTGCCTTTTCCAGCACAGGGCCGCACCGCCCTCTGTCATTGTTTCAGGCTTAAATCAGGAGGGGAGAAGTAAGGCAGCCAAGAGATTAGGAAACTTCTTGCAGACAGAAGGAGGACTCAGGCTATGTCAAAGCCGAGGGGTGAGGGTCCATCACCCCCTTTTACTAGAGCCCCTCAAGCCCTTCCCTGGGGCTCCCCATGATCGTGCCTGTCTTAGGTTGTTCCTCTCTTGAGGACACTTACCTGTCACTGGCTAACCGATCAAGCATTGGGGGCCAGGAAGGGTGAAGTAAAAGGAGCAGAGGTGGCACCCCTGCCAGGGAGATAAGCTTCTTCTCCTTAGTGGCTTATGGTCGGAAGGTCACTCACTCAGCCTTAGCCATGGAGGGGGGGGGAGTGAGTTATAGCTTCTGAAACCAGGCAAGGCAGTTCCCAGCAGTATCTGGTGTAAATTTATGTCATACTTTTGGTATTTAAAATTTCTACACCCTATGAATATTATATTTTGTCATATTCTATCAATATTCTTTACTTTGAGACTTGAGTAGCGCATGTGATTCTAGTGCTATTCTAAATAGAATGCCCAAAAGAAAGAGCCCCAGCAAATTTGTTAATCATTATTATTGGTAGGTTGTGTTCTAGTAATCTGCTAAGAAAATATAATATGTTTAATTATAGATATTTTAATACAGTGGAAACTTCATTAACTATTTAATTGTCTGAGAAGTTTTTAAAGGGTGATGTTTTTGTTCTGGTTTCAAACAGAGAAATACTGTTCATTGAAATTTGGTGGAAGCAATATTGGAATGAGTCCATAATCAGGTTCATTCAGGTGGTAGAGATGAATCATCATGTCTATGATGACGAAGTCGCAAAGTTTATAGGTCCTCTGATGTGTTATTTATTTAGAAAACAAACCCTTATAAATTTTATAAATAGTTTATTAGCAGGATGCTCCTCAACAGGCTTTCCTCCTTTGTGTATAAAAAAATATATCACTATAGACCAGTGGTTCTCAGCCAGGGCTGATGAAACATTTTTGGTGGTCACAACCCTGGGGTGAGGTTGGAGAACTTGGAAGAGGGAATGGTGCTAAACATCCTACAATGCAGAGGACAGCCCCCCACGACAGAGTCTATCCCCAAAAGCCAATGATGCCAAGACTGAGAAACTCTGCTGTAAACTCAGTGCAAGTCCCCATTCCCTTTTGTATCAGATCTATGGATAAGTTAAAGAATAGTTCCATCCACTTTCTCACCTTTCCAATCTTAAAATTAAGGCTTTTGTTCAATTACTATAATCTTTTATTTTTTCTGTTGCATTACATCGGTGCTAAATATATAAAGATTTGAGAATCTTTAAAATGCTAACATGGGGAACAATTTCTGTTATTTGGCACATACAATAATTTTATTACAGGACCTATGTACTAGTGACTTGTTTTTCCAGAAAGGCTTAAGTTTTTCAATTTAATATTGTTGTCAAATAATGTCTTTCCATGTTTTTGAAAACTCACTTAAGGAAACCAGGGCAATCTTTTTATTTTACTTTTGTTTTCCAATGTGTGCAAATTTAGGTTGCCCAGAGGTCTAGGACGGATAAATTGGGGGTATTAGGAGTTGCGAGAGACTTGGCATGATGCTGAACATACTTATATCTATTTGACAATTTGCTCAACATATTTTTTCTTTTTTATTAAATTGGACAAGTCACTGTTGCTTAGACTTAACTAATTTTTTATCAGCATTTCCATTTTCTGAAGGAACCCCAAATCAATACCTAAGGAAACCATAATGGAGCCTGTCAGTAGCCCTATCGTCATTCTCACATGATTGCAGCGCCACCTACAGGAGTTCTTATGAATATCACTGTTTGCTGTGCTCCTAGCAAACATTGATGTGCAGATAGTACAAAGGAGAAATGAACAAGTCTAGAAAACAAAATAAAGCAAAACAATCAACAAAAATTCAAGAGAAACACATTATGTCCTGCCTTTCAGGTAAAAACTTACTAAAGTCTTTAGAAATAACTACATCTTTAAAATAAACCATATCTTTATGTTTTATTCATTGAAAATAAATAAATGTCAAATATGTAATTATATTGCATTTTGAAAAATCAATACAAAATTATGTAGATTGAACCGACCTGAAATTTTTAGAAATAAAACAGATCCAGAAACTATTGTCAAATAGGGAGTAAACTGGAAGATGCTTTTGTTATTCTTTTTCCATCCTCTTTAAAAAAACAAGAAGTTCCCATCTCCTCTAAAACATGGTGTTTATTCACTTGAGCACCTTATTTCTGTTTTAAGCAAAAGCCTAAATTTTCTGTGTTTAAAATTCAAACTGCCTGTTTTTGATACTGACAACAGATATTAAAGTTATGTTCTTATCCTCTGTGCTCTTCTTTATCCATGTGGACTTTACAATGGAAAACTGTTTACAGACATATCAGCATAAAATAGTACCTACAAGAATCTTTAAAAGAGTCAAAGGTGGATTCAGACCAACTCAGCACATATGTTGGGTAAGAAAAAAAGTTAGCATTCAAAAATCTACCTCTTACCTTGTGAAAGGATATTTAACTCCTACAGCCCAGCCAGAAAGGTAAACTTTGGTAATTACATCATTAAAATCTGCCCACTCTGCCTGTGCCATGCATTCCCAGTCTTTGATGAAGTGCAATAAGGCATTATCATAAATCTCTTTCATTAATAGAATGCTCATTGGTTCCTTTTGGTAATTTTATGTACTGTGGATTAAAACCAGACCTTGTCTGTTTCTATCAGGGAAGGAAAAGTAGGTGGAGCAGCAGGTATTTTTAGGATAAAGACCAGCCAAACAAATTAAAGCAGATCATTAAGCTTAGGCAGGATTTAGAGACCAAGGGGGCAATTATTAGTTCAAAATAATAACCTTCAATCCAACTTCAAGGAAATGTGTAACAGCAGAATTCCCTCAATTCCTTCTCTCTTTCTCTCTCTCTTCCTCTCGGTCTCCCTCTCCCTCTCTCCCTCCCTCCCCAAACACCCCACCCCCAAGCTTAACCACAGCAGGACACAAGGAACTGAGGTCATAGGGGTCGAGAACCAATTAAACTAACCATGTGGTGTAGTTACATAGCTCATATATATTTTATCCAATAATTATAATTCCTTGTTAGGATTAAAATAGTACATAAAAATTTAGCCATATGGAGCCTTCTAAGAATCTAGGTAAAATTATTCTCATAAAAGTTGGCCATGAAGGAATTCACAGCTATTTTTAACCTAAAAATGGCACACTGGCTGTGATAGAAGAAAAGCTGTTGAGGGTAATGTCATGAAAATAATTAAAAGAACCAAATGGCTTCCATGGGATAGCATCAGTCTTAAAAGTGGCAGAAGAAAAACTTACCCTTTCTCTGTTCTGTTGTACTGGAATAGGATGTAATACAAATTAGATTGCCCAGTTTAGGAAATTTTAAAATGCACCTGGAAGAGCAGTTTGAAAGTAGAATTAAGGCCTCATCCTTCTTGGTGAGTTTGAGATCTATCTGTATGTGTATTGGGGGGTTATTTTATGTAGTTAAGTCTTACTCAAATATAGTGAATAATAAACCCAAACCATGGAATGAAACTATCTCCCTAGTATTCAAAATTGATTACTAAAGCATAACCATAAAGTATGCTACCTAGTTTCTGTTATGGTAAATTATGACTTACAATATAGATTTGATGTAGCATACTTATATAATGTCATTGCTATATAATTTTGTACTATATCGGCAGAAAATTCTTTCTTTTTGCACTTTACATCAATTTGAGAATTAAAATCATCTAATATATATTAAGTGAAAGAATATAGCATTAATGTCTTCAAATTTAATTTAAAGTTGTATCAATCAGTAAATATTTTAGATGATCCTGGGAGCTTCTTATAAATAAAGGAGCAGTCCAAAATATTCTATATGGAAAAGCAAAATCTCTTCTAAAACATAAGAGAAAAATCAACACAAAAAAGTAATTTGCTTGGGAACAATTGCACTTTTCACACAATTTAAACAAAATTCACAGAGACTGAGATGCGAAGTTAATACATGACTCAGAATATATTGGAAGTTACAACATCAATTCTGGAACACTGTTGAAAGGAAAAAGGAAATGCTATTAAAATTTTGATGCTACAAATTGGAAGTACTTCACTATCATTCAACATCTTAACCCAGAAATTTCATTTTAATAAAGATAAGTGTGTTTCAGTTATTTTTCAGGTTCTCTTAAGATAGATTTTGAAAATTGAGTTATTTTACTAAATATTTTACTAAAACATATTCTCTTCAATTTATTCCTTTAAAAATAAATTGTCAAATATCTCTTCTACAAACATGCTGAGCTATAAACTGCTTTAAGTAAAACAAGAATGGGAAGAGATCTCCTTTGGTGAATAACAAAATCACTTTCTATTAGGAAAAAGACTTTAATCTTATCAACCTAAACAAGAAACAGTGCAGAGACTAAAGGCAGCATGTTCTAGTGCCTGAGCTTCCATCTTGGTTATGTTATCTACTAATGGGTGACTTTGGGGCATCATTGACCTTCTCTGAGTCTCAGTTTCCCTATCTGTACAATGGTAGCAACAATAATAATAGTAACCACAATAATATGTACCTCGTGGGCTAATTTTGTGTATTAGGTGACAAACATGGAAAGACCTAGCATACTGTCTGACACAATAGATAGTTTGTCAGTTCCCTGTAAAAAGTCCATCAAAGTCAGCTTGACCAAAGCTATCATGTGGGTTCTTTGAACTGTTTGCCAAAAGCTACTCTGATCTTACAAAGGACCTAAGAAGACCACTTGAACATTTCCCAATCCATTAAACAGAGTGATCGAAAGAAACAGGGTGAAGGAGAGAAAAGAACACAAATACAACAACAAAAACAAAAAACCTCTCTCACAACTGCCCTCCTCGCACTAATTGCCAAGGACTTTAGGCCTTGGAATCAAGTCACTTTCCAGGATCCAAGAGCTATTGGCCCAAATATCTGGCACTTAATACTAACACTTTTCATTTTATCATTAGTTTTAAAATTCAGTCTTCCTAACTGCCAAAATGATTAGTGATGACTCAGTGAATATGTGTTTAAATTGCCCAAATTTTAAATTTGACACATTTTTTTTATTGATAAAGAATTCGAAACAAAGCCAGTATTTCCTGCACCAACGCTAAAATCTTGCTATTTGGAACTGTGCATTTAAAGGGAGAAAAGATTATTTTTGAAAAGAGTTATATACCAAATTCAAATTAAACAATTTGCTCATTCCCCCTGTTTCCTGTTCTCCCTGCTAATTACCCTTCTTTAGGAGTCTGAGTTTACTCATAACTCTTAGCCATCAGGAGATAAAAGGAACAGGAAATCACGTCTGCCATTTTGTACGTCCGGGTCAAAAGTAGCAGCCTACATCTACTTTCTACTTTCTACTTTCTACTTTCTACTTTCATGAAAGGAATTATTTAGTAAATAATTGCATAATTATTTCAGGGGTATTGACAGAGAGCATGGCCTTATTTCAGTGGTTAGCCAGAGCGTACAGCAGAGATTTTCAACCCATGTGCCGCAAGGATTTTTAAAATACATAATATGTGACTCTAGTCAGGGGCACTGGCCTCTTTTCCCTTAGATTGTCAAACAAAAAATGACAACAGCCAACACAACAACAGTTATCCGGTGTGAATGAATCAAAACGATACCTATTTTCTTGTCAGGTCAGCAAAACAATGTCACATTTTTTGATGTGCTGCAGAATTTTAGTAATTAATTTATGTGTGTCATGAATATTGCTGGCATAGATGGTCCTGTTGGTACGTAGCTAACTCTTCAAGTGTTTTAACTGGTGTGGAGGTGAAGGAAGAGGATCATAAACCTAATAAAGAGTATTTCCTAGTACATTCATTTACTGATTTTCCATTCAGAGGTTCACAGATAATCAACAATGGTTAGAATAAATTGCTCTGTTGGGAGTTTTAATTAGTTAAAGAAAAACAGTCTCCGAAGACCTAAACAGTGTTTGAAATAGGGTATCAAGGCAAGTTCACACATTTATCTACCCATTCTATTTCACACGCACACACTCCTTTAATTTTTAAATTTTATATAGTTCCAAAAGTTGATGGCAGGAGTTTTTCAAATTTTTAAGGCAATAATAATTTTTAAATGCTGGTAACAGTAAAAACAAAACAAAGTGAAAAAAAGAACAGACAAATCAGTGGAGCAGAATAAGTAACCTGGAAATAATTCCATTTACAGGATAGTCCTACACTATTAAGGACTTGACAAGTGCAGAAGGACAGGGTGATTGAATAAATGATATTAGAGAAACTGCTTATCTTTTTAAAATCTTCATCTGACTATTGTCAAATAAGTATAAATTGATTAAAGAGGAAAATATAAAAATTACAGAGATGTCAGAAAATAGAAATTAAAAATATCAAATATCAGAAATGGCATGTATCTAACATTAAAGATAATGGTAAATAAATCCAAATAAAAGCTAAACAACTTTACACTCATATGCACTAAAATTTTTGAACATTAAAAAAATAAGAGGCAACAAGACAAAAAAAAAAGGGCCCCAAAAGAAGAACAGATCAAAGCTCCAAGCAAATACAACTAAGCAATGAAGAGATAGCCAACCTATCAGATGCACAGTTCAAAGCACTGGTGATCAGGATGCTCAGAGAACTGGTTGAATTTGGTCACAAATTAGATGAAAAAATGAAGGCTACGCTAAGTGAAATGAAGGAAAATGCACAGGGAACCAATGGATGGGAAGAAAACTGGGACTCAAATCAATGGAGTGGACCAGAAGGAAGAAACAAACAACCAAACAGGAAAGAATGAAGAAACAAGAATTCAGAAAAATGAGGAGAGGCTTAGGAACCTCCAGGACATCTTTAAACGTTCCAACATCCAAATTATAGGAGTACCAGAAGGGGAAGAGGAAGACCAACCAGTGGAAAACTTATTTGAACAAATAATAAAGGAGAACTTCCCCAATCTGGCAAAGGAAATAGACTTCCAGGAAGTCCAGGAAGCTC